>CANSZD010002374.1:122500-406253 GCA_947648045.1 Beta corolliflora
ACAACCTATTAACGATAGTAACACAATCAGTTTCAAACACAACATTCTGGCAACCATAAAGACGAGCCAACTTAATTGCAAGGCACATGGCTTTCCCTTCCGCAACTTCAATAGGCCATCGAGCATTAACACGTCTGGTTGCAGCAAAAATCACCTCACCTTTGTCATTACGAGCCACGACACCCATCCCTACCCAACCGTCTTCACTCACCGAAGCATCAGCGTTCACTTTCACCACTCCAGCAGGTGGGGGTTCCCATATTTTGGACGATGCAGGCCCAGCAGCAACTCTCGGGCCTCCATACACCTTCTTCGAATATTGCCCATACTCCATGGCCGATTTGCGTGAAAGCTCCACAATTTGTTCATTGGTTTTGCAACTCTCCACAAAAACCATTTTATTCCTCCTGTGCCAAATATTATAAGCAAGGTAGCAGATACTCACAAGTGATTCATCTTCGATGTCTTGCCACTCATCCCAAAACTACAGCCAACATAAGTCATTCCTCGTTGGCAGACGAGGCAGCAAACCCGCCAGCTCCCAGGCTTGCCGAACGTTGGGGCAGTGGAGTAAAGCATGGTTTATGGTCTCCGACTCCCCCCAACACAATGGGCAAGTATCTTCAGCAATAATGTGTCTATACCGCAACAAATATCTAACAGGGAGGGAGGCAGAACACACTCGCCAGAGGAAGTGGCGTACCTTTGGTGAGACTTGAAGACTCCAGATTTTAACCCACGCGCGATGAAACAAATCAAGGTTGCCCGACTTCCCTACCATGTATGCAGTCTTCACAGAATAACAACCATCCTTTGTAAATGCCCAAGCCACCCTATCTTCCGGTAGACGCTCACTAAGAGGAATTGCAAAGATAGCTCTCGCATCTTGCTCATTGAAATGAACATTAATAACGGCTTCATCCCAAATCATCTCACCATAGTCAATTAAATCGCAAACGTAATGCACCTCACTCGATCTCGCACTTGAGATAAATCTGCTATCTTCATTCAATACCCAAGGGTCTTCAAAAATTTTTATACTTGTCCCATCTCCAACTCTCCATAAAATACCTTCCTTCACCAAAGACTTGGAGCCCCATATACTCCTCCAAGCATAGCTTCCCATATTTCCCAAAGAAGAATCAAGAAAAGAATTGTTGGGATAATACTTAGCTTTTATCACACGACTAAGGAGAGAATCATGACATTGAATCAACCGCCAAGCTTGTCGGCCAAGAAGGGGTTCATTAAATACGGAGAGATCCCGAAAACCGAGCCCCCCTAAGCATTTGGGATTACATAACGTACTCCAACTCGTCCAATGCATAGATCTTTGGTTACCTTTCGAGCCCCACCAAAATCGTGCCATAGCCGATTGAATTGCTTGCACCACAGCTACCGGGAATCTATATACACCCATCAGATAAGTTGGGATAGCTTGTATAACAGACTTCAATAGAACTTCCTTGCTAGCTCGAGACAATAATTTCTCTTTCCACCCCTGCAATTTCTTCCAAACTCTATCTCAGATGCCAGAAAAAATGTGTTGCTTTGATCTTCCTGCTAAAGTAGGGATCCCCAGATACTTGGAATGCCTATCCACCTGTTTCATGGCCAAAAATTCAACTAACTCCTCTTTCTGCACAGAACTGACATCTTTGCTAAACGAAACTTCCGACTTATCAATATTAATTTTTTGACCAGATGCTGCTTCATATTTGTTGAGAATATCCACTATAACTGAGCATTCCTGTCGACAAGCTCGAGCAAAGAGCAAACTATCATCAGCAAAGAGAAGGTGGGAGATTTCAGGGCCACTTCTACTCGCTTTCATACCATGTAACACCTTATCTGCAGTTGCCTTCCTGAGAAGGGCTGAAAAACCATCTGCAACAAGGATAAACAAATATGGAGAGATGGGATCTCCTTGTCTGAGTCCCCGGGAAGGGATAACAGAGCCACATACATCACCATTTACAATAAAAGAGTATCTAACAGATGAAACACATTCCATCACACAGTTAACCCACGAAGCATCAAAACCCATTCTCTGCATCAACCTACGAAGAAAACACCATTCAACTCTGTCATAACCCGAGCTCTCGTATCAGGGAAAGATTGGATCGTTATATTGCCTCTCCTTTTTGGTGTGATCTTTTTCCTAATGTGCAGGTTGAGCATTTGTCGAGGTATAAGTCGGACCATACTCCTATTATGGTCCAACTTTGTGGCAACCATAGACAACGTAAAAAGAAGAAAAAGAGATTTCATTTTAAAACTGCATGGTTGTTGAATGAAGAGTGTGAACCTCTAGTTCGAGAGGCGTGGGGTACATCTCGTGGTGAATCTTTTGAGAAGAGGGTGAAGATGGTGGCTCAACAGTTGCAAGTTTGGAGCCATGGTAATCTGGATAATTTGGGCCGAAAGATAAAAGATGAGGAGGGGAAATTAGCTCGGCTTCAGCATTCCCCGCGTGAGGATGACCGAGATTTAGTGGCTACTTGTGATGTTATGGTTTTATATAGTGTTTTTCCCCCTGTATTTGAGCTAAAATGTGTATCAATGGTGCTCTTAGGAGCCATTTTATGCTAACTCTCTCCATCTAGTTGTAGTTTTCTATTCTGTGTCTGATTGCAGGTTTTAGGGAGTTATCTTCCTATTTTCCGCTATTATCCGACCATTACAATCGAATGGAGAAGTTCGAAGCCATTTATGATGAGTTCCGGGGTCCCGAGGATACTCTCCGAGGCCTTGGACAAAAGAAGAAGTGAAGCTTTGGCGTCTGAAGCCAAAGAAGGAAGAATCGGGCTTCAGCCCGATCGGGCGTTCATCGCTATTGGGACAAACATTGTTGCGGGCCCGATCGGGGCGATGTTGCCCGTTCGTTATTTCGCCGTCAAGCCCGATCGGGCGAGATGGCCCGATATCATCGGGCATGTGCGTGGGCAATGGTGTTCGATGCTGCGCGTTGATCTTTGGCGAAGTCCCAAAGCCCGACTACATCGGGCGGCCAGACCCGACTACATCGGGCGGATGCTTGCTAGCTTGCTGCAGTGTTCGTGCTCGATGCTGCGCGCTTACCTCAGCCAGCCCGATAGCATCGGGCGGCACGGCCCGATAGCATCGGGCGTGGTCTGCTTTTGGAGCGCATCAATTGCTTTGAGTCCGATTTGATCGGGCTGGCTTGGCCCGATCGGGCGACTGCCTCCGCGCGTTCATTTAATGATTTTCGGGCCACTTAGTATAAATAGGAAAGTTAGAACATCTTTTATGGATCTTGGTTTTTAGCTTTTATTTTCTCATAGTTTCTCTCAAGAACCCTAGTTTTACTACTCTTCATTGTGATTCAAGATCAAACCTTTGGATTATTCGCAAGTTCAATATAGTTCATTAATTTGGTAATCTTCTTCCTTGTTTTCTCCATTATTGTTTATTTCCTCTATTATTGATTAGAGTAAATACTTAGTTATCTGCAATAGTTCAAAGTATGGATTTTTATATGGAATTTGTTATTGTTTTCTCAAGCATGAGTGAGTAGTTTTATTTCTAGGATTGTGGGGATCTATGTATGCAATGAGGGATTGATAGATTAGTATAATTACCCTATATTTCAATTGTTTCCTGTGATTGAATCGTTCATGCTAGATTTAATAATTAGGCCTGATTTGTATTTCTATTATCGCAATATTGAATCTGCTTCGAGAGGAGAGATTTTGTATAGGCTTTCAATCATTAGGCATAGTGATCCTTGACCATGCGAGAGCGGCTAGGTGATCTTTGAGGGAGGTAATGTTCGAGAGAAATTACATGTGCCCTAGATAAATTGATTTATTGGGTGATTATTATTCGTCTCTGATTTCCCGAATTGTATGCATAGTGATCCATAGTCCTAGTTCTTCATTAATTGATTCTTACCTTCGTATTAGTTCTGTTATTTGCTTACATTAGTCACACACACCCATCTTCATCTGATCTAGTTAGTATAATATTAGAATTCAGATATAATAGTATAACTTTCTCCCTGTGGATTCGATCCTGACTTCCCTGACTACTTGTTAGTGGACTTTAGGTTATTTTTGATAAGGTGATACGACTTTAGCCTGTCAAATTTTGGCGCCGTTGCCGGGGAGACGGTTTATTTTTATTTTGTCTGAATTATAGTATTACATTAACCTCTACTCCGAAGAACACCTGTTCTTTGGAGCATCTCACGTTTGTTTTAGTGTTTTTGATGTATGAGTAGGAAATTGAAATCTCCATATCTCATTCCATTTGACCCGGAGATTGAAAAGACAGCTCGTAGACTCAAAAAGACAACTAAGCAAACCAAGTTGTCTGCAGGGACACCTTCCCAAAAGACACCTTCTCCACCATCTTCACCACAACAAGACTTCCCTGTCTCACCTATCACTGCTAGAATGGGTGACGAAGCTAAACCGACCTTCAGAGATTATGCGCAACCATCTCCTGATAATGTGCCCACTGGGGTACGGTTACCTACTATTGCTGCTGCAAACTTTGAAATCAAGTCTCACGTTCTGAATATGGTTCAGAATAATCAGTTTGCTGGGTTACCATCTGAAGACCCAAATCAGCATCTGCAGCGGTTCTTACAATGTTGTGCTACTCAGAAGCAAGCTGGTGTTACTGCTGATGAGATGAAACTCATCTTATTTGGTTTTTCTCTGCGCGACAAAGCTTTGTTTTGGTATAATAAGCTGCCTTCCACCATCACCACCTGGGCCGAGCTCTCAAAGATTTTTCTCATCAAGTGGTACCTTTACCAAAAGACTGCAGATATGCGTCATGAGATAGTGACTTTCACCCAGGATCCTGGAGAGTCACTATATGAAGCTTGGGAAAGATTCAAAGATCTGCAGCGTCTTTGCCCCCATCATGGTTTTGACAAGTGGTATCTGTGCCACATTTTCTACACTAGAGTTGATGCAGATACGAGACGGGTAATTGATGGAGCTGCTGGTGGGGTTTTCATGGATAAAGCCGTAGACGAAGGGCATGAACTTCTGGAGAAACTCGCTTCTCACCAAGCGTCTACTATTCGTTCCTCTATGACAAAGGGAGGTAAACATGATGTTGAAGCCATTTCTTTACTGACCGGACAACTAGCTGCTCTTCACCAGAAGATTGATTCTTTGGAGCTAGGTAACAATTCCTCCCCTCATATGAGTATCAATGCTATGGCTAGTGTTTCTGGGTACAATGCTTTCATCTGTGACGCTTGTGGGATAGCTGGACATAACTCTCAAGAGTGCCCCTCTCTCTCACATTCTAGTGAGCCCGTGCACGCATTACAGTCACCACACAAGCCCCAGTTTGATCCCTACTCCAATACATATAATCCTGGGATGCGAGATCATCCAAATCTCTCGTATAGGAGTAATAACGTGATGAATCCGCAACAACAACATTACCCTCAACAACAACAATATCAACCACAAGCTCCTCCTGGTTATCAGAGAACTCAGTTTCAACAGCATCATTCTACACCACCTCCAGACCCAGCTATTGCTGAACTCAAAAGTTTAATGTTGCAGATGCAGAAAGGTATTATTTCCTTTCAAGCAGATACCCGGTCTCAATTTGAGAGCCTGCATGCTTTGAATAAGCTACAAGGGACACACAATAAGATGTTGGAGTCACAAATTGCTCAGCTGGCTAGTTCATCTGCTAGTAGGCCATCTGGGTCACTACCTTCGCAACCAATGCAACCTAGGGACACCGCGAATGCTATCACCCTTCACAGTGGAGTGCAGTACGATGCTCTGCCAATGCTAGAGGTGGAATCACCTAGTGCTAAGAAACCACAAGAAGTGCCTGAGGATGCTGAACCTCAGGTAGAGCAAGGAGCTGCAAACAAGACTATGGGGGTGACTAAGGAGAAGACCGTGCCTCCGGTGATCAAGTTACCATTCCCCGAGCGGATGCTCAAGAAGAAACTCGACCACCAGTATGGTAAGTTTTTAGAGGTGGTAAAGAATCTGCAGGTAACATTTCCTTTTACTGAATTATTAAATCAAGTGCCTGCTTATTCTAAATTTTTGAAAGAACTGTTGATGAGGAAGCGGACTCTCAATGAGGTGGAGACTGTGGCTTTTACTGCTGAATGCAGCGCTCTTTTACAAAACCAGTCTCCACCTAAATTGAAAGATCCAGGGAGTTTTTCCATCCCCTGTCACATTGGCACAATATTTATTGACAATGCCTTATGTGATTTAGGTGCCAGTGTAAGTGTCATGCCTCTTTCTATCTGTAAGCAACTGAACATGGGCGAATTAAAATGTACTACCATTACTCTGCAAATGGCTGACCGTTCTGTGAAATATCCCTTAGGTATATTAGAGGACGTTCCTGTTAGAGTAGGTAAATTCTTTATCCATGTGGACTTTGTTATATTAGACATGGCCGAAGACACTCAAACACCCATTATCCTCGGGAGACCTTTCCTCCATACTGCTGGGGCGGTGATAGATGTTAAGAGTGGGAAACTAACACTGACTGTGGGGGATGATAAGGTCATGTTTAGCCTAAACAATGCACCTAAAAGCCCAATGTTAGAGGAGTCATGTTATAGTGTTGATGTTATAGGTGCACCGATCCATGGTTGCATGCCTCATACTCCCTCCCATGCTACTTCAAATGATGTGCTTGCTTTAGAGTCTTTTGCAGGTGATGAGCATTTTCTAACGGTCTTACAGACTCCCAAAAAGACCATTGGCTATAGCACTGATGATTTGACAGGAATAAGCCCTGACCATAATGAGCACCGCATTCATCGACATGAGGGCCACCACACCAGCATTACAGTCCGACGCGGGTTGCAAGAGGTGGTACAACATGTGGCTACTAAACTGCTCGATCCAGGCTGATGGGCGACTGATGTCCATTTCCCTTTCCTCTCCCTTGTTGCAATGAGGCCATTGCCAAGTTCAGCTTGGGGGAGGATTTCTGTAAGTATTAGTATTGTTTTCTTTTTGTTTTTATTATTGCTTTTCTTTTTGTTTTTACTGCTTTTTAGGTTAGTTAAGTTAGTTTAATTTTGAAAAAATGAAAAATCACAAAACAAAAAATTAAATATTGCTGAAAAAAATACAAAAATACGAGTTGAATACGAATAGATTGATTGCTTCCTTGTGCCCCGAACTTTGCTTTGAAAAAATGATTTAACTCATTATACTAGATAGTTGGGCATTTGTGATTGGGATGTTGTGATGTGATCTATGATTGCCTTGATCTTGAGTGAATTTTGATGGTAAAGTGCCTATTTTAACTGCATGCTTGAATTGGTTAGATTGTGAGGATTCATTCTAGCCCTCGGATTTATCTCTATATCTGATCTATTCTTGTGTGTTAGTTCCTCGTAGTATTCTTATCTTGGTTTTGGCATTGTACTCGTTGAGTTCTGGTAACTTTAGGCGTGTGCTGTGATAGAGGCGTTCATTTGTTTAATTTTAAGCCTCAGAGTTGTTTAATGAATTTTCCCCCTTAGCCCCGCTGAGCCTAATGACTTCTTTTTGGATCTATATTAAACCACATTACACACCTTGAGCCTTTGCAATGACTATTGTCCCAAGCCTAGCTTGGGGGAGCATTTGTTAAGTTTATATCATATTGTGTGGTTGATTCCGTAGGGCGGCTGGAAAATAATGATATGTTTGTACAAAGAAAAGAAAGAAAAAGAAAAATAAAGTGAAAGAAAGAAAGAAAGAAAAAAATTTTGATAGTGAAAAATCTGAAAAATTTCTATGATCTTCACTCGTTAACTTTCAGAAGTGTTGGAAATTATGTTGAAAATGACAATTATTGGTTGGTTCGTGAAATTTCAAAAGTTGGTTATTATCTTGGTTAAGTTGTTGATGCCATAGGAGTTGTTTCTACCACACCTAGTCCTACTAGTGTTTTTTGCTCCCCTTTCTTGGCTTTTCCACCACATTTCCTAAATAATTTCCGTACCTTTACCCGAGCCCCATTACAACCCTGAAAAAGACCTTTTGAGCACGTGTTTGATTGTTTATTGGAATAATACTGAGTCAATATGCCAAAGTTGAAGATTAAGTTTGTTATTTGAGTCGACCTGATTAGGATGAGCGATATTATACCTTTCTAAACACATGAGAGTGTGAGTGGGAAGGGCTATTATGGTTGGGTTGGTGAGAGATCAGGCACATATTTTGCCTGCCACAAAATTGAGAGGAGTGACACCTCGGTGAGCGCCTTTTCAAGATTTGCATGATATGTAGGGCAGCTGCGTTTGATGGTTTTCTTAAGTGATTGGTAGTCAGGTGATCTGAGCAACTGAACTTGAATTTTGCTTGCTTGAATGATTTTGAGTTGGAAATAATTGAGTTTAAACTTTTCCATCTGAGGGGTGAAGCAATCCCATTCTTATTCCTGTTGTGCTTTGCTTGAGGACAAGCAAAGGTTTAGCTTGGGGAAGTTTGATGTTATGGTTTTATATAGTGTTTTTCCCCCTGTATTTGAGCTAAAATGTGTATCAATGGTGCTCTTAGGAGCCATTTTATGCTAACTCTCTCCATCTAGTTGTAGTTTTCTATTCTGTGTCTGATTGCAGTTTTTAGGGAGTTATCTTCCTATTTTCCGCTATTATCCGACCATTACAATCGAATGGAGAAGTTCGAAGGCATTTATGATGAGTTCCGGGGTCCCGAGGATACTCTCCGAGGCCTTGGACAAAAGAAGAAGTGAAGCTTTGGCGTCTGAAGCCAAAGAAGGAAGAATAGGGCTTCAGCCCGATCGGGCGTTCATCGCTATTGGGACAAACATTGTTGCGGGCCCGATCGGGGCGATGTTGCCCGTTCGTTATTTCGCTGTCAAGCCCGATCGGGCGACATGGCCCGATATCATCGGGCATGTGCGTGGGCAATGGTGTTCAATGCTGCGCGTTGATCTTTGGCGAAGTCCCAAAGCCCGACTACATCGGGCGGCCAGACCCGACTACATCGGGCGGATGCTTGCTTGCTTGCTGCAGTGTTCGTGCTCGATGCTGCGCGCTTACCTAGGCTAGCCCGATAGCATCGGGCGTGGTCTGCTTTTGGAGCGCATCAATTGCTTTGAGTCCGATTTGATCGGGCTGGCTTGGCCCGATCGGGCGACTGCCTCCGCGCGTTCATTTAATGATTTTCGGGCCACTTAGTATAAATAGGGAAGTTAGAGCATCTTTTATGGATCTTGGTTTTTAGCTTTTATTTTCTCATAGTTTCTCTCAAGAACCCTAGTTTTACTACTCTTCATTGTGATTCAAGATCAAACCTTTGGATTATTCGCAAGTTCAATATAGTTCATTAATTTGGTAATCTTCTTCCTTGTTTTCTCCATTATTGTTTATTTCCTCTATTATTGATTAGAGTAAATACTTAGTTATCTGCAATAGTTCAAAGTATGGATTTTTATATGGAATTTGTTATTGTTTTCTCAAGCATGAGTGAGTAGTTTTATTTCTAGGATTGTGGGGATCTATGTATGCAATGAGGGATTGATAGATTAGTATAATTACCCTATATTTCAATTGTTTCCTGTGATTAAATCGTTCATGCTAGATTTATGAATTAGGCCTGATTTGTATTTCTATTATCGCAATATTGAATCTGCTTCGAGAGGAGAGATTTCGCATAGGCTTTCAATCATTAGGCATAGTGATCCTTGACCATGCGAGAGCGGCTAGGTGATCTTTGAGGGAGGTAATGTTCGAGAGAAATTACATGTGCCCTAGATAAATTGATTTATTGGGTGATTATTATTCGTCTCTGATTTCCCGAATTGTATGCATAGTGATCCATAGTCCTAGTTCTTCATTAATTGATTCTTACCTTCGTATTAGTTCTGTTATTTGCTTAGATTAGTCACACACACCCATCTTCATCTGATCTAGTTAGTATAATATTAGAATTCAGATATAATAGTATAACTTTCTCCCTGTGGATTCGATCCTGACTTCCCTGACTACTTGTTAGTGGACTTTAGGTTATTTTTGATAAGGTGATACGACTTTAGCCTGTCAACTTGTCAGGCGAAAATTGACGATTTGTTAGAAAAACAAGAAGCTTATTGGTTCTTGCGGTTTCGAGTTTCTGAATTGAGAGATGGTGATAAAAATACCAAGTATTTTCATCATAAACCAAGCTAGAGAAAGAAGCGAAACTACATTCCTGGGCTCTTTGATAGTAGTGGAGTTTGGAGAGATGATAAGGAGGAGATTGCGGGGGTAGTGACTGATTACTACCAAGGTCTCTTTACTACGAGTAGCCCGTCTGAGGAAGCCATGAATGAGGTCTTGCAGGCTGTTCAACCGATTGTTACCTCTGAGATGAATATTGATTTGACTCGTAGATGCTCGAAGGAGGAAGTTTTTGAGGCTTTGAACCAGATGCACCCTGCTAAGGCCCCCGACCCTGATGGTATGCATGCCATCTTCTATCAGAGGTTTTGGCATATTGTGGGTGAGGATGTTACAGATGTGGTGACGGGAATTATCCATGGTACTCGGCCCCCTGATGCTATTAATAAGACTAATATTGCTCTCATCCCGAAGGTGAAAACTCCTACCCTGGTCTCTGAGTTTCGTCCAATTAGTCTATGTAATGTGATCTTTAAACTTGTTACAAAGTGTTAGCTAACAGGTTAAAGGTGATATTACCTGGGGTAGTTTCTGACAACCAGAGTGCTTTTGTTCCTGGTCGGCTTATTACTGATAATGCTCTTATTGCTCTTGATCTATTTCATTCTATGATGTATCGAAGTAGGGGTAATAGAGGTTTTGTTGCTATGAAGCTGGATATGAGCAAGGCCTATTTACTAATTACTTCCTCCATTCTTTTCCTATTGCAACAATTACCACTTTGAGTAGTTTCATATCTATTGCAACAATTCCAATTTTTGGTAAATAAAACAACTTTAGTTGACAATATTACCCTCACTTTTTCTTATTAAACCATCATTAATTATTCACTTTGCCTCATAAAGTTGCTTTTACTTTATTAATGATTGATTTCTCTCCTACTATAATTAATTAAAGAGGTACATTTATGCTAAACTACCCACCTTTTTCACTTGCTTAAAACCCCCAAACCCATTGTTGCAATAGAAAAAGAACGGAGGAAGTACTAATTAGTTATAATCGTTTACTAATTTATGTTTCAGACTTTTAGCAAAGTAGAAGTTAAAACAGAGTAATTTCATATTGTTTACTAATCACTGATTAGGCAAAATTGCATACAATTCAAAATAAATTTAAAAAATAGCTTATCTACAAAGAAAATAGTTTTTCAGACTCATGCATCCTCATAATAATATCAAAATAGAGAGAGTGAGTCGTTGGTCAGATTGTCTCACAGTTAAGGCTGTCGTCATAACTTTTGCCCCCAAAACAGTAACTATTAGATAACCTTAACTATTCACCCAAAAATCATAACCTTTAACCCCGAAATCATATCTATCAGAGAATTAACTATTAACCCAAAAGTGATATCTATTAACCAAAAATCCACAACTCTCAACCCAAAAGCATAAAATCAACCAAAAGTCCACAACCATGAACCCAAATCAACAACTTTTTACCCAACCCTATAACTAATAATCCAAAACAATAACTATTAATGCGAAAACCATAACAAATAACAAGAAAACCATAACTATTTAGAATTTACTCAAAAAACCATATATTATCCCAAAACTATAACTAATAACTAGAATACTATAACTAATAACTTGTAAACAATTACTAATAATAACTAAAAACCATAACTATTAACCTTATAAATATAATTACTTACCCGAAAACCATAAATATTAACCTAAATACTATAAGTAACAACCAACAAACTATAACTATCTAATCAGATGCATATATTAGACAAAGACTATAACTTATTATTACCTGAAAACCATAACTTATAATAAAAATAACATAATTATTAATCTAATAATTATAACTAGCTATTTAAATACCAAAATGTCCATAACTAACTAAAATATCATCAATGGTTACTAAAAAATGTAACTACCAACCCAAAACTCTAACTATTAACACAAAAACTATAACTAGTTACCAAAATACTATAACTGTTAAACTAAAACCCATAACTATTAGCTTAAAATTCATAACTAATAATCCAAAGACCATAACTATTAGTCCAAAGCCATAAAAAAAACCTAACTACTTTATTTACCCAAAGCCATATATTATCCGGAAAACTATAACTGATAACATGAAAAATATAACTAACAACGTGTAAACCATTAGTAATATCTAAAACCATAACTATTAACCTTATAAATAGTATTAGTAACTCAATTATCATAACTATTGGCAAGAGATCCATAACTATTAACCAAAAACCTTAAAATCAACCAAATTATCATAACTATTCACCCAAAAAACAACTTTTTAACTCAAAACTATAACTAATAATCTAAAACAATGACTATAACCTTAACAAATATCAAGAAGACCATAACTATTTACCAAAAATTATTTGTTAACCCAATAACTAACTAGTAAACTGAGAATTATAACTAACAAGGTCAAAACAATAACTATTAACCTAATAATCATTACTATTTATCCAAAAGCATAACTATTAAATCAAAAATTATAACTAATTACTGGAAAATCATAACTATTTACCAAACACCATAAATTAACGTAGAACATATAACTAATAGCTTAAAACCATAACTAATAATAAAAAAGCATAACTATTAACCTAAGAACCATAACTATCTACCCAAATACCGGTGCTTAACTTTTGATAAGTTAACTTTTGATAAGAAACTAGTGATTATTAAGCCTTGGAGTCCAGATGTTGATTTTGAGAAAGAAGATCATAAAATGCTTCCAATTTGGGTGCAATTGAGGTTAATTGACACTTAAATGTTGGGGTGAAAAATCACTACACAAGATTGCATCATTATTAGGTGATCCAATCAAGAGAAATGATGCTATAAGAAATCGAGAGAAATTGCAGTATGCTCGCATTTTGATTGAGGTTAAATTATATAAACCCTTTCCTAACTCAATTTAGTTTTGGAATTAGCATGGTGAGCTAACTCAGGTACCAGTGGTATTTGAATGGCTTCCGTCTCTTTGCCAAAATTGTAAGGAAATGGGCCATTTAACTATGGATTGCAGAAGGCAGAAGAAGAAACAAGTATGGATACCTAAGCAGCCTAAACAGGTGGTGAATGTAGATATGGCAGCAGGTTTGGTTCAAGAGAAGGGTCCTGAGGACAAAGCAAAACAGCCTGAGGTGCAGATTGCTAAGCATGTTAACACATCTGAGGTGATTGATCCTGAAGGTTTTCAAAGAGCTTTGTAACCTATCAGGGTTAGAAGATCTAATGTGAAGCAGACTAACACTCAAAACAATTTTCATGTATTGGATCAGTTGACAATAAAGCAAGAGCAGAATATAGAGGATGTAGTGGTTATTGATCTGGTAGTAGGAGCAGGAGGGGGAGAGCCTCCACTAGGCATGGATAAGCTGCTCTGCTGGAATGTGAGGGGTGTTAATAATATCAAAAAGCAAAAGGAAGTGATGAATTATATTCACAAACTTTCAGCTGGTATTGTTAGCCTCCTAAAAACTAAGGTTAAGGCTGTTAATTTAGGCAGTCTTTACCAAAGGGTTTTTAGTGGTTGGTGTTTTACTTCGAATTCTAATCTTCATAGTGGAGGTAGAATTGTGGTAGCATGGAAACCTGGGAGTTTTTGGGTTAATATAATAAAAGTAACAAGTCAATTGTTACATTGTCATCTGACACAAGTGAGTGGTAGACCAGGGTTTTCTGCTCTTTCATATATGGTTTCAATGAGAGAGGAAAGAGGGAAGAATTATGAGAGGATCTTATGTTACTCAATACTGCTGAACCATGGATTTTGTGTGGAGACTTTAATTGCGTAATGAGTACAGAGGAAAGGATAGGCTCACAAGTGAGAGAGGTAGAGATGAGAGACATGTTAATGTGTATGTAGCATTGCTCCATGACTGATATCAAGAGTTCAAGCAACTTCTTTACATGGAACAATAAGCAGCAAGGAAATGCAAGAGTATTTTCACGTTGGATAGAGTGCTTGCTAATCCAGCCTGGCAAAATATATTCAATACAGCAGAGGCATCCTTTCATTGTGAGAAAATTTAACTTCTCGTGAGTTATAGGAGATTGAATTTTTGAGTTAGTTTCTGTTGCTACTGCTTTCCAAGAAGTGGTGAATTTGATCATTCTCCTGCTGTTGTAGCTGTATACCCTGATGTTAGAGAGGGTAAGCACCCATTCAAGTACTATACAATGTGGAGATTGTCTCCACATTTTGAAGCTACAGTGAGAGAATCTTGGAATAAAGAAGTCCACGGTACCAGGATGTATAAGATTGTCAAGAAATTGAAGTCTGTGAAAATGGCATTGAAAGTTTTGAATAGAGAAGATTTTTCAGACTTGCGAGCTGAGGAAACTAGAGCATATCACAAGATGTTGGAAGCTCAAAGGTTGATGCATAAACAACCTGGGAATGTAGAGCTGGTTGAAGCTGAATTAGCTGCTGTGAAAGAGTACTATGTCCAACATGAAGCTCACATAGAGTTCTTATCACAAAAGCAAAATTGGAATGGGTTCAGGCTGGGGATGAAAATACAACCCTGTTTCATCATAGTATAAAAGCAAGAAGAATACACAATCAAGTATATAGTATATATGATGCTGAGGGGCAATGGCAAGATACTGCTGAAGGAGTTTCTAAGGCTTTCTTATAGTACTATGAGACTTTATTAGGGAAGGATAACATGGCAAGGAAGCATGTGAATGTTCAACTGATGCAGGAGGAACCTCTTATTATAGATGAACATAGGAACATACTTTGTGCTCCTTATACTGTAGAGGAGGTTAAGAAAGCTCTTTTTTCCATACTTGGTAATAAAGTTCCAAGAGTAGATGGATTTGGAGCTTACTTTTACAGAGATACATGGGCACTGGTAGGTGAGAAGGTCATTGATGCTGTACTGAATGTTTTGCAGAAAGGAAAACTCTTGAAAGAGTTGAACAACACTGTCATTACACTAGTACCTAAAACTAAGAATCCTCACAATGTCACTGAGTTTAGACCTATTTCATGCTGCAACACATTGTATAAATGTGTCGCAAAGGTCTTGTGTGGAAGACTGAGGCAAGTACTACCAGATCTAATCATGGAAAATCAAAGTGGGTTTGTCCATGTTAGATATATCACTCACAATATCATGGTACTGCAGGACCTAGTGAAACATTATGGAAGGAAGAAAGTGTAACCAGGATGCTTGTTGAAGATAGATATGCAGAAAGCATATGACACAATGAGTTGGACATTTTTATATGAGATGCTAGATGCATTAGGCTTTCCTACTAGCTTCACTAGTCTGATAATGGAATGTGTTTCCAGCCCCATGTTTTCTATTGCTATCATGCTGAATGGCACTATGAGTAGGGGTGTGCACCGGTCCAGGACCGGACCGGACCGGACCGGAACCGGCTGGACCGGTGGACTGGAATCCGGGGTCCTGGACCTCTTGGACCGGAATTTTTTTTTAAAAAAAAAAAATTTTTTTTTATTTTTATTTAAATATATTTATAAATTATATACATTAAAAATTAATAATTTTAATGTCAATAATCCTAAAAGAATAAATAGTAGGTTTTTAAGTTTCTAACTTTCTACCTTTTAATTTTTTTTTTAACATATAATTTTTTTTTTTACTAAAACAATAGAAATTCCGGTCCAACCGGTCCGGACCGGTGGACCGGAATCTTGATTTTCGGCGGACCGGGGACCGGACCGGAATCTCCGGTCGGTCGGTCCGGTCCGGTCCAAATTCGGTCCGGACCGGTCCAAATTCCGGTCCGGACCGGTTTGTGCACACCCCTAACTATGAGAGGTTTTTTTTAAGTCTCATAGGGGTTTGAGACAAGGTGATCCCATTTCACCTCTACTATTTGTACTCTGTATAGAGTATCTGTCAAGGATTTTGACAAAACTCACTCGCATTGAGCAGTGCAAGTTTGATCCTAGATGCAGGGAGATGAAAATAACACACATGTGTTTTGCTGATGATCTCATCATGTGTAGTAAAGGGGACTTTAATTCTGTGTATATGATGTTGAGAGCTTTCAAATTATTCTCTGAGACATCAAGGCTCAAGGCAAATGTCAACAAATCTGCCATGTACACTTACAACATGGATAGTGCAGAGATACAAAGAATCACTGCAGCTTCAGGTTTTGCTCATCTGACTCTCCCATTTAAATACCTTGGGGTACCTATTTGTGCCAAGAAGATAACTGCAGGGCAATGTGAAACACTTGTTGAAAAAATGACAGCTAAAATTAAAATATGGAGCTCTTGACACCTGTCCTACACAGCTAGAGTTCAATTGATTAATGTTGTTCTACTCAGTCTACACATGTATTGGGCACATGTATTTGTCCTTCCTAAGAAAGTGTTGATTGACATTAGCAAGATCTGCAGGGCATTTCTTTAAAGTGGGCAATATTTTTGTCAAAAACTAGGAGCAATAGCTTGGGACAGATTATGTAGTCCCAAATCAGCAGGAGGACTTGGTTTCAAGGACATTTTTACTTGGAATATAGCATTTCTAGGTAAATATGTATGGGCTATCAGTACTCAGCAAGAAAGTCTTTGGTTGAAGTGGGTCAATTCAGTGTACCTAAAGGATGTAGATTGGTGGTTTTATACACCACAAGTCAATGCTAGCTAGTATTGGAAAAAGATCTGCTGTGTGAAGGAGCAGTTGAAATAGGTATTTACACAGGCTGAATTTTGTGCCATGGGGAAATACTCTGTAAAATTGGTGTATGAGAAACTCAAAGGAGATTATATTGGTGTGACTTGGGATACTGTAGTCTGGAATAGACTAAGTATACCTAAGCATAGATTCATCTCTTGGCTAGCTGTGCAGAACAAGCTTCAAACAACATCTAAGCTAGCTCATATTGCTGTGAGTGCCAATGATACTTGTTTAATTTGTGGGGGCCATAGTGAAACACACCAGCACCTGTTCTTCAAATGTCAGTTCATCTTGCAGTGTTTGAAGCTGATTAAAGATTGGTTCAAGATTTCTCATCTGTCTGATGATTTGCAACAACTGGTTAGAGTAATACAGAACAGCAGAAGGTCCAAGTTTAGAAAACAAGTTTTGTTTGCTGGGTTGACAGCCTTGATCTATTTCATATGGAGAGCTAGGAATTCAGTCTACTGGGATCATTGTATACCCAATATAGAACATGGGGTGAAGCAACTAAAAATATGTACTAGAGCTAGAATATTAGCTGTAATGCCCAAGAAAGTATCTAGGAAGGATAATGAATGGTTCTTAAAATTGTAATTCATTGTATGTAGTAGGCTGTTGGTTGTTACCATCCTTAGGTTTGGGAGTCCAGCCTAGTTGGTTTGCCTCCTTTGGATTGGTTTTGGTTGTAAAGTGTTGATTCATTAATCTAATCTCTTACTTAGCAAAAAAAAAAAAAAGATACCATAACTAATTAACTCAAAAAATATGCTACTTAGTACTACTATCAACCGGAATGACATTTTGCTATCATAAATTATTTATTAACACAGATTTTTGGGCTCTTTTAAAAAAAGTAATAATCCCAACAATTTGTGTGCAACATAATACTTCCTCCATTTTTTTTAGTTTTACCATTTTTATTTTATGACTATTTTGAAATACTTCTACCATTTCCTAGTTTGGAAATAATTAACTTTATGACTCTCTCATTACTCCTACATTATTTAATTCAATTACCAACTCTCCACTCACATGTAATTGAAGTAAACCACAACTAAAGCAACAAAATCCTGTGAAAAAGAGTAAACACCATTATACTTTAGCTTCGGCCTTCAAGGGTTGGGTAACAAAAGTATAATAAGGAAAATCATCAAATAATGCAAATAAATAGCATAGATGAGTACAAAGTTCTCCACGAAGCTCTATTATATAAGGCAACTATTGAGAATCTTGATATCCACTTAAAATACCTTAAATGCCCTTTATTTTCTAAAAATATATTACAATTTGATATTAATATACTATGACTATTGTACATCTTTTTATGACTTGAAGCACGAGCGCATTGCGTGCATTTGAATCTAGTAATTCTACAAGTGAAGAAGGCAATATTTGATGTCCACCCTCATTTATAATTATACCCTCAACTAACGAAAAATAATTATACCTTGTCTAGTTTATTTTATTATTAAAAAAAAGAAATTAAAAAATTTGTGAATAATTTTCGCACACATTGTTACGCAGTCAAGCTTTCTATTTGTTTTTGCACTCATCGCGCATGCATATAAGGTACTGTTATATAAAGGAGGAGGGGGAAGATTTGGTATCCATCCTTAATGTTGGAACACAAGGTGACACTCAAGAAGGGGGGGGGGGTTGAATTGAGTGGCTAAACCTAATCAATTTTCGCAAAAACACCCTTATGGCACAGTGCTGTCCACTGTGTTATTCACTCGTAAAATCTCCGATTAATGTTTTTGCTCGAACGAAAATGAATCAAACACTAAAACAATTAAATCAAATAATAAACACAGGAATTTAACGTGGTTCAATCTCACCTCTGAGATCTACGTCCACACAAACTACTCTTTTATTACTTGAATCGTAAAATATCAAACTCTCGATACAATTCGATTCCCCCACTACTAACTCTAGTAGTGCTCCCCAACACTTAACCCTAAGTGTTGCTACTCTCTATAATATAAGAAATTACATAAAGAATAATCCCTCAAAAGCGTGCTTCTTATTCAAGCCAATAGAGGATTGTTACAAACTTTATTTAGAGACCTTAACCTATTAGAACTCTGTGCCGTACACTGTGTTGTGGGAGTCCGTTTTCAGCTCTCAAAATCTTATTCCACCAAATCTGAAAATGTATGATAGTATACTGATTTCTATCCCTTATATAACTTCATCAACTGAATAAGAATTATTCTCCAAGAAATAATTATCTTATTGAATAGTTTTATTCCTAAAATAAAGGGATATAATTCTTTTCTATTTCAAAATCCAATTTTATCTTTTATAAAAACTGATTTCCTTCTTTCCTTATAAGATAAGGATTCCTCCATATCTTATGCCAACTCTAAATCAGATTTTAAATCAGTTTTTATCTAAAACAAACTTTATAAAAATCGTTATCATTAAAAATCAGTTTTTCTCTTTTTACAAACAATCTTTTTCGAAAATCTTTTACAGAAATGTTTTCTTTGAAATCAATTGTTTATTAACACTCTTCTTTTTCTTTTTTTCGAAAATATTTATCAAAATCTTGTTCTTAAAACTCAGATTTTTTAAAACTCTTTTTTCCGAAAATATTTTTAAAGAAACGTTTTCTTTAAAATCAGTTTTTACAAAACTCTTTATCCGAAAATCTTTGTAAAAAATATTTTCCTTTCAAAACTAATTTTCGAAATTAAAAACTCCCTTTTTTTATATTCTTTAAATATAGAAACATAAAATTAATATAATTACCTATTTTCTTAACTCTAAGAAAATAGTTAACCATCTTAATTTCATATTTCTAGTTTAGCACAAAGTTCCAATACGTTAATTACATTGCATAAATATGACTAAGAACATAACTAGACCTAAGCTTCCATATCTTCAAGTTCTTGATCTTTCATGAACATCCAATCTTGATAGCTTTCTTAGATCACCGTTACACACATACATGTTATAGCATAGAGTGTTTATCATCATCAAAATAACATTGACTTAGAGTCACAACAAATTCCCCCTTTTTGATGATGACAAACAAATAGTACTTCCCCCTTAAAATATGCACCATTAACCACATTAGGGAAAAATAACTCAACATCATTCACAAGTAACATGGTAACCAAGATAACCATTAGTCTAAGTATTATACCCATCTTCCCCCTTTTGACATTATCAAAAAGGAGAGCATCAACATGTTTCGCGAGTCAAAGTGAGATATAGTCAGCAAAATAATGCAAGTAGCTCAAGCAATAAATACTAAGGATGCTGGTGTTATGTCATAATCCAACTCACAATCCGAAGTCATTAAGCAAAAAATAATCCAACTCACAATCCGAAATTATGAAGCAAGAAATAATCATGAAGGATCATGGCTAATAGCTAAGAAAGTAAGATAAAGAAAAGTAATGCAAGCTTGAAGATTTGAAATGGCAATTGGCTCAACAAGTGCTTAAACCTTTCTTTAAAGATTTTCAACTTCCGCAAATAAGCATCATAGGACTTTCTTCACTATGGCACTGTGTGTGTTTCTGTGCCAGTGAACGATCTATTCCCTTCCAAATATAACTAATCTTCGGAATACTGGAATCCAAAATGATGATCTTCAAAACTTTGATTATTTTCTTCACATTTGAATTGAACTCTAGGACTTATCTAAAATAAGTGTCTTACTCTCCTTTTCTCTTCTTTTCTTTCTTTTTTTTTTAAATTTTTTTATAAAGGAAAAGCAGACCATACAATATTACTAGAGTCAATCAATAAGAGATCAAAGATAATAAGTTAATTCGGACCTCATTTTCTTTTTGATGCATCTCCTGGCACAGTGCCTTGCACAGTGTGAATTAGTACTTTTCATTCTTTCACGTATTTGTGTTTCATTCCAACCTTTTCATGTTCCCCTTAACTGATGCGTCTTTTTCTTTCATCATCTTATCAAGATGTTCTTGCCTCATAAATTATCATTAATCAAGATTAAAAGCACTTATTGAACTTTGGATCAATGGGTGAGGAAAAGAAGTAATATAATAGGGAAATGAAGATGAGGAGAGACATATGAAAGAAAGAAATAATGAGGCACAAATGTCAAACTCATAAATAGAAAATCAGATTATTGGGATAAAGATCAAGCTTGCTATAGGAAAAAGAAGTTGCATTTCATAGCTCAAAAATTCGGCAACTTAGGATCATATAGCTCATTAGTTCGGCAACTTAGGATCATGACATTAGGACAGCATCATTAGACCATTACGAGTCCTTTTTATATCAAGTGGACCTTTACTCACAAAACGTCATCAATACATGCATCAACACTCTAATCAATATATTTAAAGGAGGACAACAAGCATAATACTCAACTAATTTCCAGAAATTAATCCCAAAGCCACAAAGCATCTTGTAAAATATTCATGCATGAAATTCAACATAATTACCTTGATCACACAATTGTGGTATGCTAAACAAACTGTTTTTCAAACCACTTACCAACATCACATTCTCTATGGAGTGTGTTAGGGATTTGCCGACGTTTCAAATACCAATTATTTATCCCTTTTTGTTATCGCCAAATGTAACACACCCTCCATGGTAGGCTACTAGTGAGAGGAATTGAGATTTATCACTAGTCGTATGTCTTGAGCAGCCATTGTCGAGATACCATAGGCTGCGTCCTCTCTCGTTTGCCTGCACAAAGATCACTTGTTAGTTTTAGGAACCCAGATCTGCTTGGGTCCCTTTGTCTTTCGTTGAGCTTCTAACAACTCTTTTCTAACCCATATTTGATTTACGTTCTTTACATTTTTTTCAACACTCCTTTTTCTTGATATTGCAGTTATCCATAAGGTGTCCATTCTTTCCACAGAAGTTGCAAATCAAATACTCAGGTAAATCGACATATTTTCTTTTACGAAAGTCTCTTTCAAAATTTTTGGCACTGTGCCTCTGGTCTGTATATCCTAAGCCAATCCTGTTTCGATTGCTAGTTGTACTGGAAATATAGTCTGGGGCTTTTTTACCATCTAACCATTTTTCATACATTTTTCGAGCAATAGTCAATTGTGACTCTAAGAACTCAACAGAAGTGTTTAGATCGCTATTTGTTTTTCTTGAAATTTCCAAATCTCTTTTAGCTTTATCAAGTTCGTCACTTAACTTAGCATCATGAAGGAGCATAAGTGAAACAATTCTAGATCTTTGTCTAGACTCTTTCACTTTAATTAACTCAAGTTTTAAAGATTCAATTTGTTTTTCAAGATTCGAATTTTTAGCTTCTAGCTTAGTGTTTGGCACAGTGTTATTAACAACTTCTTTTGCGAGAGACTTTTCGCACCTTAAAGCATTTAACTCAACATTTTTCTCTTCAATAGTTTTTTAAAGTTCATCATTCTTTTTCATCAATTCTTTACAATCCTATAACCTTGTATTCCAATTCCAACCCAATCTTTTGCTTAGTTAAATTTTTCACCTCTTTTCTCATGTTTGAAAAATCATCATTCATTTCTTGACAATCATCAATGATATTTCCCAGCAAACTAACAAGTTGGTTTTTTGAAAGAAAATGGATTGAAGGTTTTAGAGAAAGAAGACTTACCTCACTATCTTCAGTTTCATCTTGGGAGTTCGAACTTTTCGCCATTAGACACAAGTGAGAGTCGTCCTGACACTGTGCCTTTCTCTGTGATGTCTGTACAGCATTCGGACATAATTTTTCTTCATGGCACCGTGCCTCGACTGCGTTCTTCATCGAATCGAATCTCCCCAAACGGCGGCAATCATTGCTTTCTTGAACTCCTTCTTTGTTTGATCCCTTTTTTCTTTAGGCTTCTCATCATTCCATAAGAGACATTCCTTTATCCTGTGATTTAACTCTCCACACTTGAAACAACCCGAATTAGTAGCACTTTTCTTAAAGTTAGATGTAGTGCTCTTACCTTTGAAATTTTCATCTTTTCTAGGATTGTTGTTTTTGTTCTTTTTGAGAAATTTTAAAATCTTCTAGTAAGAAAATCAATATCATCATCACTACCACTATTTTCAATTTCCAATTCAGTTCTCAAGGCTATACCTTTACTTTTTGGTTCATTAGTTTTAGAATCTAAGACAAGTTCATGAGTCATTGATGATCCAATAAGTTGTTCTACTGAAAGTTTAGTCAAATCTTTAGCTTCTTGAATAGCGGTTATTATTGGGAGCCATCGATTTGTTAAACTTCTTAACACCTTTCTCACTAAATCTTCAGAAGTATATGTTTTGCCTAGAGAACGTAATTCATTAGTGATTAGTGTAAATCTAGTGAACATCTCTTTAATAGATTCGTCCTTATTCATAGTAAACAATTCATATTGTTGGACAAGCAAAATCTATTCTAGATTGTTTTACCTCATTCGTACCTTCGTGGGCCAACTCCAGCGTGTCCCATATTTCTTTTGCTGTAGTACAAGCCGAGATCCTTTAGTATTCATCAGGTCCAATTCCATATTGGAGAATACTCATAGCTTTGAAGTTTTTTTCGGCTTTTGCATAGTCGACTGAATTGTAGTCGTCTTCATCTTTCTCGACCATATTTCCTTCAGCATCTTTGATTTGGATAAGGATTGGTCCTTTTCTTATGACTTTCCAGCATTCATAATCCGATCCTTGGATGTAGATCCTCATCCTAGCCTTCCACCATCCATAGTCTTTTCCGTTAAAAATCGGGCACTTTGTGTGTCTATCTCGAGTGTCATCTTGCATGTTCATGACTTCTATTCTCTAGGGATGAGCCTTTCGAGAATAGCCTGCTCTGATACAACTTGTTGGAACACAAGGTGACACTCAAGAAGTGGGGGTGTTGAATTGAGTGGCTAAATCTAATCGATTTTCGCAAAAACACCCTTACGGCACAGTGTCGTGCACTGTGTTATTCATTGGTAAAATCTCCGATTAATGTTTTTGCTCGTACGAAAATGAATCAAACACTAAAACAATTAAATAAAATAATAAACACATGAATTTAACGTGGTTCAATCTCACCTCTGAGATCTACGTCCACACAAACTACTCTTTTATTACTTGAATCGTAAAATATCAAACTCTCGATACAATTCGATTCCCCCACTACTAACTCTAGTAGTGCTCCCCAACACTTAACCCTAAGTGTTGCTACTCTCTATAATATAAGAAATTACAGAAATAATAATCCCTCAAAAGCGTGCTTCTTATTCAAGCAAATAGAGGATCGTTACAAACTTTATTTAGAGACCTTAACCTATTAGAACTTTGTGCCGTACACTGTGATGTGGGAGTCCGTTTTCAGCTCTCAAAATCTTATTCTCACCAAATCTGAAAACGTATGATAGTATACTGATTTCTATCCCTTATATAACTTCATCAACTGAATAAGAATTATTCTCCAAGAAATAATTCTCTTGTTGAATAGTTTTTATTCCTAAAATAAAGGGATAAAATTATTTTCCTTTTCAAAATCCAATTTTATCTTTTATAAAAACTGATTTCCTTCTTTCCTTATAGGATAAGGATTCCTCCATATCTTATGCCAACTCTAAATCAGATTTTAAATCAGTTTTTATCTAAACAAACTTTATAAAAATCGTTATCATTAAAAATCAGTTTTTCTCTTTTTACAAACAATCTTTTTCGAAAATCTTTAAAGAAATGTTTTCTTTAAAATCAATTTTTAATTAAAACTCTTCTTTTTATTTTTTTCGAAAATATTTATCAAAATCTTGTTCTTAAAACCCAGATTTTTTAAAACTCTTTTTTGCGAAAATATTTTTAAAGAAACGTTTTCTTTAAAATCAGTTTTTACAAAACTCTTTATCCGAAAATCTTTGTAAAAAATATTTTCCTTTCAAAACTAATTTCCGAAATTAAAAACACCCCTTTTTATATTCTTTAAATATAGAAACATAAATTAGTATAATTACCTATTTTCTTAACTCTAAGAAAATAGTTAACCATCCTAGTTTCATATTTCTAGTTTAGCACAAAGTTCCAATACGTTAATTACATTGCATAAATATGACTAAGAACATAACTAGACCTAAGCTTCCATATCTTCAAGTTCTTGATCTTTCATGAACATCCAATCTTGATAGCTTTCTTAGATCAATGTTACACATACATGTTATAGCATAGAGTGTTTATCTCATCAAAATAACATTGACTTAGAGTCACAACACTTAATTACTAATATACCCTCAAATAAAAATAATGAAACTCAACTTTACTAATGTTTGACAAAAAAAGAAGGCCAAATTACACAATAGTTTTATCGAATCTCAAGGTAGCTTCTCAACTCATTAACTTTCTTTTTTTAGTTAAAAATATGGAGTTGGATGGATGTAACTACGCAATTTAACTTTCCTTTTTTCTTTTGCACGCATCACGTGCTTATCAGTGGCGGAGCCAGGATTTCAAATTCGGAGGTGCACATTGTAAAGTATATAGCACCGAGAAGCGAGTATAGTATGGATTCAACAAAAATTAATATTTTCAAAAAAATCATATAAAAGTTATATATAAAATATAGAAAATATGGATTAATATGTTGTACTAATTTTATTGATAACATTTTGGCAGTGTCTTTTCTACCTTCATAGTGTAAAAAGCTTTTATTATCTAGTTAGAAAAGTAAAAAAAAATAAAAAGAAAACGAAAAAGAAAAATAAAAAAAGGATATTATTTAGATCAAAGGTTATATGTTACTCTAATATTCATGTCATATTCAGTCAGATATAAGCACAATTAAAATTTTCAAAATAAAATAAAATCTAAGTCCTGCAATATTATATTATATTATATTTACCTTCTAAGATTCGCATCAAGGTCATGCTCTTGTTTATAATTGAAAGCATCAAGAAATCCAAGTTTAGTTTTCAAAGAACAAAACGAGGAGGGCGAATAGAACCTGCGCTTGATCTATGCGTCCCACGCAAGGTTCCCTTTTTATGAAATTTTGTTTTCAAATTTAACAGTGCACGTGCACCCCATGTCCTAGCTGGCTCCGCCACTTGTGCTTATAAAACTAGTATATAAGAAACTGAAGAAGAGACAAAATTCCCAATTCAAGGACACATCCAACACATTAGAAACAACAATTACTCCCTCCTTTTTTTTCTCTCTATCAAAACCTGCCAATACTGCCTCACCTTCCTTCCTGACTCATTTCATTAATTTTAGAATTAGCCCTCTTTTGTTTTCTCTCTCATTCCTCATCTCTCCTAACCCTAAATTAACCACCTAAATCATTTCTTTCAGATTAGCATCCATTTTTTTCGAATTTAGCCATCCTTCATATTCTCAACGAACTTGCCTACCTGTTCTTCGTTCTTCCTTGTTCATCATCAAAAAAAATTTCTCTACCCTCACGTACAAACTTTGTAATAATCTATAATCACATACTAATCACATGGGTTGCGATTAATCATTCACATTTTCGACTTTAAACCTTTCTTAATTAACTCGAGCTGTTACACGCATAATCCCCGTCAAGGACCATCAAGAACCGATGCATTCGGTCTTCTTCTTGGAGACGTTCTAATTTGGCGCCAATATCACACTTGCACCCACTATAGACACAACTCGGAACCGTCACATTTACTGCGAGATCATCCCACAGTTTCGTGAGGCGACCAAAATCGGAGTCAATCGTCTCGCCTGTGGAATGTTTACAATCCCCGATGGCTGTCTTCAATTGCTGCGCGCGAGCACCATTGCGTACACAAAATCGATAACGTAAATCCTTCTATATATAGTGCTGCAGCATTGTCATAGAACGATGTGGTCGAGCGAATGCCGGGGTCAATGGTGTTAAGTAACCACGAAACCAACATCAAACTGATAGTAGTCCAGTCCTCCAATTGCTCCGGCATCAGTGGGCTTCATCATGGTGCCGTTGACGAACCTAATTTTGCGTTTGGTTTAAACAGCTATGCGAATAGCTCGTGCCCACTCTTCATAATTCTATCCCTTCAATTGAATAGGAGTGACCTTCCTGGGTTATCTGAAGAACCCAAAAAATAGATGTCTTTGTGGGGATTAGGATTATGTTTTCACCACTCTGCTCGCCATTCTTCTCGCCAGCAACGGTGGAGAAAAAAAAATTTACAGTCATTTTCTTGGAGTTCTTGGTTAGTTTGGGTAAGTCAGGTGCAAAGCATCAATTTTCAGTTGTTTTTTTTTCGGATCTAATCAAGATTATTGGCTCTAGATACCATGTTAAGTTTAATTTCCTCAATTAATACATTAGGGAACATGACCATATGTGCTCCCAGCTAAACATGACTGTGTGTCTCTAACCTCATTAGTGAACTTGACTAATTTTTAAGCATAACAAAAAACATGACTTCGCGTTCCTTTAGTTATCATAGGGAAATGCGTAACACCCCATAATTCCTTGTACCTTTAACGAACATAGAGATGTTTGTAGCGCAGTGAAACACAAGGTATTTAATTAACTAAGATAATAGTTTGCTAGATAATATATTTTCAATGTCTAAATATTGAAATGCAACGGGATATAGAAAGAGTAAATCAAACTTAAATCTTCATTACAAATTGGAAGTATTAAATCCTCTTAATTAAAATAAATCCCTTGTAAACAAACAATCCAAAACACCATAATGAAAAATTGTTTCCTCAAATAGAACGGTAAAGATCATTCAAAACACCCTTAACCCATGCACGCACTGTTCGTTCTTCATGACCTCGAAACGACACTGCTTGCCACTTGACATAAGGTCAAAATGGGTCATCACAGAGCCATAATTAGCCAACACAAAACACAGAAAAACACGTTAGTGACATGAATACATACACCATACAAATAACTTGTAGATAAGTAATAGAACCTAAGCATGATATTACAAAAAAAACTTCCTGATACGATACTACAAAGCAAAACATGCCACGACAAAAAAAAAAAAAAAACAAAGAACCTTGACTTAATAACCCATAAGAGGGCTTAAATCAAATTATAGAACTTCTAACAGGATTATTCTTGAGCCTATGTAAAGATGTCAATAGAAACAAATTTGATTTTGTCTTTGGGCACCAAGAGCTGAAAATGATGAGAAGATACTTAGTTATTATCCATTTTGATTACTCAATAGTTAGAATACTAGATATATATCGGAAATACTTAGTTATTGAAGTTCTTCTTTTAAAATTTTTTGTATGCTATAGTCATGGATAGATGCAACAAACTTAAGGAACTATCTTTAAAAGCTCTTCAACTTGATGAAGTAATCTTGAGAATTTAAGAAAAAAATGAAGCTTTCGATTTTTCTTGCGTTGTAAGGCTTCCTGATAGCATATCAAATGAAGTTTTATGGGATCTTCACTAAATGTTACAAATTCTTATATTTAACCATTATGTAAAGTATATATAAGCCAGAGGAAAAAAAATGAAATCTATCACCTACTAATTTTTATGAACTGTGATATTGAGGCACCAAAATGTTAAAAATTTAATTTAATTTTTTTTTTTCTTTTTCATATTCTTCTTAGTTGCATTCATTTCTTTCATGGACAAAACATGTCTAATTTATGTAGCAACCAAATCATCTACATAAGGTAATTCTTCACAAATCGTCTCATCAAATTTATCAACCATATAAGTAAGCACAACCCCTTAAAAACAATATACGAAACAACAAAGAAGAAGAAAAACTAAGGATTTAAATTTGAAAAGAACAAGTGGTTTAATGACCTTATTATAATTCATGGACACCAAATTTATCTACTGGTCTTTGAAGAAGTGGCAAGTGCCATGCCTTTCTATTCCACTGACACAAGGATAGCATGTTATATGAACACTTGATGGTAGAACATCAGGTAGCATTGTTATTGGAGAATTATAAATTTCAACTTCCCGCAACTTTGGAAGACCTCCCTTCTTCACTGTCCACTTATTTAAGCTAAACAAGCCATCAATAGCCAAATAAGTGAGCTCAGGAAAGCCATTTTCAGAGCAACACAACTCATTTCCATAATAACATATATGCAATTGAAGGTTTCTGAGCTTGGGAAGCTTCTCAAGAATTGGCATAGGATCTTCTGAAAATTGACAATACCAAAACCCCAACTCCACTAAATTTTGAGGAAACATTTCGAAATTTCTAGGTAGATAAATTCGCGGGTACCTTTCAGCATCAATATGTAAAACTTTTAAAGAACCACAAGCTGATAAGATTATAGGATTTTCATTTATTATATTAGCATGAATTTTAAGAGACAAACTCTTTATGCTTGTTGATTTTAGGAAAGGCTCCAAACTTTCTTTCTTCGAAACGCAACTCGCTGAAAGCTTCCTCATGCTTCTTAATTCTATTAAACCCCCTACATCAACCCTATCTAAGTCCACATCTTCGAGCTTCTCCAAATGGCTCAATTGGTCTAACTTCAACATCTTACTTCCCTCAATCTCATATCCTTGGTGATCATGAACTTCTTGAGATAGAATTTTAGATGGAAAGTACAAATGTCTCAAAGATTTCATCTTCCATAATAGATTAGGTAACTTGATTATAACCCTATTAACTCGTAAATCAAGGATCATTAAGGACCTCAAGTTACCAATTGAAGATGGTAGGTCAACAATACGAGTATCTTTCAAGCTTAAATACCTTAAGAATATTAGGTCTCCAACTACTTTAGGTAAACTCCCTCGCAAACTAAGACCTTCGAAATCCAAAACACGAAGCAACTGAAACTCTTTGCAAATAGTTACTATCCATTCACAAGATCCTTCCTCACTATCTTCTGAAGGAAAAAACATGAGTGATCGAAGAGATGACACTTCTTTTGAAGACTTTAGAAGAGGAGAAGGTACCTTTTTATCAACATATATAGTCATACGACGAACCTTCTCATTTGGTGCACTTAGGAAGGAGTGTTGTTGCTCTTTTTTACAAGCTTGATAATCGAATACATGGATATAATTTTCTTCTCTGTTGATCTCTAGACATTTATCTCTCATAAGATCATGAAGACGACATGTTTTAATCTTACCATCTGAATCTCTACTCCCTACTTGAACCATACCTTTTTGCACCAATTCATTCAAGTAAACTTCAGCAATGTCATCCAATGATCTGATTGATGCAACTTTATCTTGAGTTGATGAGACAATTCCTTCTGCTATCCACAAATGATATAGTTTTTGCACCGGAACTTCGAAATCCTCAGGAAAATTACCCAAATGTAGGAAGCAAGGTTTAATATTGTATGGTAATTCGTGGTAGCTCATGGCTAACACTTCATGCACTCCATTATATGATTCATCCCCTTGTAGATGAGAAGGAAGATTTTCAGAGATTGATTCCCATTCTTCAACAGATTTTTTAGTTGCCAGAATTCCTCCTAATACAACAATAGCCAAGGGATGACCATTACAATGATCAAGCATCTTCTCACCAAGCCCCACCATTACAGGATCTACAGGTGCGTACAAACAAGTGAGATATATAATCAAATTCAGGCAATAAGACCATACATCTATATTGATTAGGTATAAAATAAACCATACACATATAATGCATGCATGTTTAAAAAGTTCCATTATTATTTTGAATATCCATAAGAAGTATAAAGTTCCTAAACTTTTTTTCATTTCTTTCATCAAGTTTTCTCGAAAGTTCGAATACTAACATTCTCTAATTGCTAATTCAATATGTTTTTTTAGGTTGTGGTAGTTCTTATAACCAAACATTTAATTTAAACAAGTTATGCTTTCTGTTAATTCTAGATGAATCAACCAATCACACATTGACGTCTGAGAAGAAAAAGGGCCCCTCCCACTACTGGCAATTTGATTATTTATTTATAAGAGACACAATTTTTATCTACCTAGTGAATTATCTACCCAATAGAGATAAACATTAATAATAAGTGAAGTCCAACTCAATAATAATATTAATTATATATTTATTTTTATTTTTAGTGGGTAATTTAATTTATCTGGTAAGTACGTGTATCAAACAGGAGAAACTTTATATGATCTAGTAGTGGAATCCACCTACTTGAGATAGACCATTTATTTAGGTTATGTTTGGTTTGATGGAAAACGGTTTTTCATGGAAAACGCAAATGAATATTAGTTTTCCTTTGTTTGGTTTGATGGAAAATTATTAAGATAAGAAGGGAAAAATCGAGATGTCGAGGATGAGAGAGTGGAGGAAAAAAGGTTTTCCTTCAAATTTTGGAGGAAAATGTCTACAAAGGGAGGAAATTTGTTTTCCACCTTCATTTTTCTTTTCAAATACCTTAATCAACCAAATAACAAAAAAATGAAAAAATAGTTGTCCTAAAGAACATTTTCCTCTAAAACAAAAGGAGTCTTAGTTGAATCCAACTTATCTATATATATAATACGACTTCCGTTCCTTTTTAATCTTTGCACTTTCTTTTTCGGACCGTTCCTTTTCATTAGTTACACTGTTACTTTATCTATATAAGATAAAATATTCAATTAATATTCTCCACTTTTGTCCTCCATGTGGTCCTTCACCAAATTAATTAACCCACTTAAAACCCCCACCTATCCCATTTTTCTCTCTCCTCTATTTTTTTAGTTACTTTTTGTATTTCTTACTCTCCACTTTTTAGATTCTTCTCCTTTCTTGCCTACTTTTTCCTTAGTTACCCCAAAACATACCGTGTGATTAAGGCTATGTTCAATTCACCTTATTTTTACTTATTTCGGATCGGTTCGGATCGTAAGCAGTTAGATCGGACTGCACCGCATCGGATAAGCTCGGATCGGATCGATCGAGATAAGTTCGCATCGCTTCGGATCATGCTTATTATTATTATTATTATTATTATTATTATTATTATTATTATTATTATTATTATTATTATTATTATTATTATTATTATTATTATTATAATTACTATTATTATTATTATTATTATTATTATTATTATTATTATTATTATTACTATTTTTTTTGGGTAAGTAAGTAAAGTATATTACTATATCAAAAAAATTACACCCTAAACCCCCCAAATAAGGGAGACAAACAATTATTATTATTATTATTATTATAATTATTGTTGTTACTATTATTATTATTATTATTATTATTATTATTATTATTATTATTAGTATTACTTTATACGATTACTATTACTATTACTATTTATACTATTATTTACTAGTACATTTGTTCAAAAGGATTATTATTATTATTGTCGTTGTTGTACTTATTAATTATTAATATTGGAAATTACTGTTATTGTCGTTGTTATTATTATAAATATCATTGTTATCACTATTTAAAGCTATTTGCGTTCAAGAAGAAGGATGTTCTTTTGGCATTTGTACGTGTTTTTTTTTTATATTTGCTCTAATTAACAATTTTGATATGCGATATTCTTTTTGATGTTGTACAGGTAAAGAACACATGATAATATTATATGATGTTTTTTTTTTAACAATTTTGGCAGAATAATATAAAGTATATGTTACTAGTTTATATATATAAAACATGAGTATCAAGGGATAACCTAATGGTGTTGGCATCACCTTCAAAGTTTCTCCTAAACGGGATTTCTACTTATCTTTAAAAATAAAAGTTTATACAGAACAGGACAACGATATATGAAGAATATTTAATAATTTTGTTCAAGATCATATGATTATATATATTTATAGGTTTAGTTATAATGAAAAAAGAACAATTGATTGATATAACAAAAAATATGTTGTTAGTTAAATCCAAATATGTCATTAATATATAAATAACATCTATCTTTTTTTTTTGAGGGGACATCTATCTTTTTTTTTCAGAAAGTGTTCTTTAAATAGATTTTGTATGGTCTTTCAATATATGTTCTTTTTTTATTATCATTATATGTTCTTTCAATACTACCTAAATTCTTATTATAAACGGACCTTAGACATGAACAATATGTTCCTTTTACCATAAACAATATGTTTTTTAACCTAAAATATGTGCTCTTTTATTTTTAATTGTATGTTCATATACTATGTGTTCTTTAAAAAAAAAACTAATTAATGCTATTATTATTATTATTATAATTACTCCCTCCGTTTTTTTAGATGTAACATTGGACTTTTCAAATTTGTCGAGGCACAACTTTGACCAATAATATCTCTAATTGTATAAAAGTAAAGATTATAAAAAATATATATTTAGAAAGTGTATACCGTGACGAATCAAACAAGATCCCACATGACTATATTTTTTCTTATGTATAAATAACAATCAATGGTCAATGTGTATTGGATGAATAGTGCCCAAAGTCAATATGTTACATCTAAAAAAAACAGAGGGAGTATTATTTATTATTATTATTATTAAAAGTTGTGCATGGTAATAAAATGATAGTAATAGCAATATTAGTGATGAAATACAAAGTAATAATAATATTAGTAATAATATGTTTTATTAAAGATAAGTTCAGATCAGATCAGATAAGTTCAGATCAGATCAGATGAGTTCAGATCAGATCAGATCAGATAAGTTCAGATCAGATAAGTTCAGATCAGATAAGTTCAGATCAGATCAGATCAGAAAAAATAAGTTCAGATCGGATCAAATCAGATATGTTCAGATTAGTTAAAATAAGGTGAACTAAACATAGCCTAAATAGTAACTGATGTAGGTAGTACTTTTTAATTGTCTTTCCTTGAAAAACAAATTTTACTTTTTAATTGTGTATTTTTAACTTGTAGACCCGCCGGGTAAGTGTAGCATTTTCCGAAAAGAACTACCTTAACTCATCATTCTCGATAATTATGTTGGAGAATGATATTTGACAGATTTTCTCACGTGACTTTGTGGGTTTGTTTAGGAGGAGGCAAGAGATTGATCAGTGATGAACCTTATTACGGGACTACGGGAGTTGACCGGGTCATAACTTCGTGGCTCTAAATTGGGAAACGTGATGCTACGGATTATTTTGTAATATACCCCATCCGTTCCTTAATGTGTTCTCATTTCTCTGAAAGCATAAATATTAATGATAAATTATAAGTAGGAGTTTAGTTGTATTAAATTAGAATTAAAAATTAAAGTTAGTATATTATTCATGAATTGTTTATTGAGGAGAGAAAATGTAAGCCACTTTACAAAGTCATTTTGTTTATGGGGAAGTAATATAATTAAAAAAAAGCTAAATAATTTTAATTGGTGGACCCACACCAAATAAAGAAATGGAAAATCTATTTGGAGCAGGGCATAAATGGAAAGATCGAAAATATATTTAGAGACGGAGGGAGTATAATCTTATATCCATCGAAGTATTAAGGGGCGTTTGGTTTAGTTATGAATGGAAAGGGAAAGGGTTTAAGAAAGAGAAACAAGGAGAATGAAAAACTAAATCCGTTGATTAAAAATGTTATTTGGTTAGAATACATGTCCGTCTCCTCTCACCATTGCTTTACCATATATATTCTCCCTTTCTCTCCCAATGACCACCGCCACCTCCTTACTATTGCTACGCCACCCTCTCCATTGTTGTCATCGCTGCCTCCCCTTTGTTGCCGCCATCACCCTCTCGCCGCCTCTGATCTCTTTTCATTCTCCACCATCATACAAGCTGAAATTTGAGTTGTAAGGTCAAGTTCGACCATAAAAACTTCAAAGTTTTCACGGTCGTATTTGACCATCTTAAACCATAATTTAGGATAAAAAAAAAGTAATTTCATTGTTACTCTTGCTTTTTTTTTCATTTTTGAGGTGCGAGGTTTTTTCCAACAGGTTGGGGTATTTTCGGTGGCTAAGATGGTGGATTTGGTTGTTGGTGTGGTGGTTTTGTAGCTATGTGGTTGTGTGGTGGTTTTGTGCCTGTGCTGGTGGTGGTCCAGTGGTTGTCGTGTTGGTGGTGGGGTGACGAGAAGGTGGTTCGGTGCTTGGTGATGGATTCAATGAGTAGAGTTGTCGTTGTGGTTGTGGTGGCTTGAATGGTGGTCAATAATGATCGTAAAGATAATTATGGAGTAGAGGAGAGACAGGGTAAGTGAAACCTTGGGGGTGGTGAAGAATGAAAAATTGGAAATAGAGGGTTTTGGCAGAAAGAAAGGGGTAATGAGAATGATTAAATTGTTGTAACAAATAACACTTACGGCCCGTTTGGTAAGAGACTATAAATGGTGGGAATGGTAATGTATTATAGTGTAAATTTATACTAGAAATCCAATGTGATTATCTATGGTAATGCTACTTCATCCCAAGATATCCATTTTCTTCCTAAAATCTCATTACCATCCATTACTACTTGGGAAGGTGGTATTGGATGGTAATGGAAATTTATAAAGGAAAACCCATGTTTTGTGATAAAGTTTCATTCCCATGGTCATTGACATGAGAACTTCTTTATAAATTTACACTAAATTTCATTACCATTACCACTATTTATGACCACTAACCAAACGGGACGTTAAGGGAATAAGCTTACTTGATCTCTTATCCTTTTCTAAATACCCCAAACCAAATGTCCCCTAAAATCTTATAAAGATGCTTATGTTATTTTCTAGCAACTTGGTAACTCCCTCTTAATCAACTCTTTTTAGTCTTGACTTGTACTTCCTCGATTTTTGTTACTTGTAACATATTGACTTTCATGCTGTATATGTCACAATTTTAGCCATCGATATCTTTAATAATCTATTTGTAAAACATATACAAACTTGATATTCTGTAAAGATATATTGACATAAATCAACACCATCATAAATCAAACACCATCTTACCTATACTAATTTTAAATTGTTTTTAAAATCTATTCATTTGTAAATTTTAGTATATGAGAAGTGGCATAATGTAAAAGTCAAAGCATTACAACAGATATAAAAAAAATAGGAAAGTTTGTTTGAAGCACCTTTTAAATATTAATTTTTGAGAGAAATAACCTTATAAAAAAAGTTGGCACGAAACCACCTTATATGAACCTTTTTTTCATGAGATGAAACATTTCGGCACCCTTTTTTACGAGATGAAACTATTCATCATAAATCGGCCATTAACTTCCTTTAGACATTGACTTTGGTATTATTCGAATTCTCTACTTTGACTATCTTTTGTGATTTATACTTAAGAAAAATTTAGTCATGTGAGATATTGTTAGATTTGCTTTAATGTATATTCTAAAATATAATTTTTTTATAATCTTTGCTTATTAAATAAGGTTTGATTATTGTAGTAACAAGCATGCTTAAAGAAACGAGTCAACTAAAAAATGAAGAAGTATATATATAGTTCTTCAGTTTCAAAATACTTGCTCCCAAAATCGAAATATCACAATATTTGCTCCATATAAAAAATGGACTTTTTTTTATTCCTAAACTTCCGAAAATATCTTTAAAAATTGATAGTACTCTACACTCTGCTTTACAATGTACTCATATCTTTTCCTTAACAAATGTTTTTTTTATTCAAAAGTGGCGATTCTTTCTGTAGCTTTCTTAAAAACTCCCCACTTTTTACGTAACATCTAAACGAAACGGAGGAAGTATAAGAAAGATGTACCTCCATTTTCTTTATCGAAATTTGCCTTGCTCTGTAAAAGATCCCAACTCTTCTCACGGTCAAGATCTTTTACTTGATAATAGCCAACCACATCTTCAGCAATGTCTGATAAGATTTGAGGATTACGTGTTGTAATCAGCAATTTGCTACCATGAGAAGTGTCAGTAAGAGGAAAAGCAGGTTCAAGGCATTTCCAATCTCTGCTAAACCAAACGTCATCAAGAACAACCAAATATTTCTTTTGTTTTAGCATTTCACATAGCTTTCCAGGTAGTTGTGAATCTTGTAATCCTTGAACCAAGTCTCTTTCTTCTTTGCTCTTTTCTGGAATGAGTTGAAGTAAAATTTCTCTACAAACAACTCCTAGTTGAAGCTGTTGAGATATATATGCCCAAGCGAAACCGTCGAATTCATCCTGTCATGACATTACCAAGGAACTTTTTCAGGAAATTTTTACAACTTGAGTACGAAAATGTAGTGTGTTTATGATTAGTGACCAGATATTTAGCATCCGTACGTGTAGACACAAAAATCTGTCTTTAATTTTTCGTAAGTGCTAATTTATTAACTTGAACTTCGACGGTTTTTAACTTCATTTACCTACTATTGGAAGGTTTACTTTAAAAGAATATATGTGTGCACTTAGATTAGTATAGAAATCGAAATAAGGAGAAAGGAAAATTAGGAGAATATGTAGTTCTTTTTTTTTTCAAGGTAGTTAAATAAGGACAATATGTAGTTAAATTTGTTTAATCTTGAACCGTATATGAACAAAAGTAAAATTTAATTAAAATTGTCGAGTTGTGGGTCTTGAATTAATGCAAAAAAGTTGATGTAAATTTAAGCGATGTGAGCCTGTTAAGTACAATTAAACCATTGGAAAAAAAAGTATGCACTAATAAATAAAACTATTCTAAAATCGGACCAACCTAGAATAAATAGGTTTGGATTAGTCTAGATAGAGATGACAATGAATCTTGGATCCGGCCCGAATTCACGGATCCATATCATATTTTAATATCTGGATCCCAAAATTTTGGACCCAATGGATCTGGATACTGGGTTCAGAATACGGATCCGGGTCCGGATTTAATCTCAGACCATTTTTTTAAAAATAATTTTAGATTTTTGAAGTTGCGAATCTCTCTGAATGTGTTTAATTTGAATTGGTGGTTTAGTTGCTTTATTTTGATGGGAATTTGTAGTAAAACAGGCAAAATAAGGTAAACTATGGACGGATCCGTTTTGGACCCGGATCCGTGGGATCCTCAATATTTGGATCCGGGTCCTAGTTTTTTAGACCCTTCGGATCCGAGACGGATCTGGATCCAGTCTCTATAAACGGGTATGGATCCTTATGGACCCGGTCCAGATCCGACTCGTTGTCATCGCTAGGTCTTGACCAAATTGTTTTAGATTTGATCCTCGATCCTAATAAATAGAAATTTTGTGACAAATTCTAATTTGGTCCGATCTGATTATGGAATTTCCAATACGGCAAAAACTTCAACAAAAGATTTAAATTAATCTAAGTTAAGTATGTGTTGACTTCGAACAAAATTACTAGTTGATTGCAAATTACTCTTCAAATAGGTTGTTAGTTTTTTCCTCAAAACAAAGTTTTTTTTTTGACAGGTTCCTCCAATTAAAGTTTAATACTTCATCCGTTTCGTTTTAAATGCAACAAAGGAATATTTTATATCTCATAAAAAATACCCCTTTATTGCATTTAAAATGAAACGGAGGAAGTACTAGTATACGTTAGCTACAATAAAAGCTAGCTCTTTCATAACAAGTATCATATAAGGAGGTAACATTCACCTTTAAAGGGCTATGATTGAACACCTCCCTTGCAAGAGTAGTTTTACCGATCCCACCCATCCCATGAACAGCCAGAACTCTTTGACCACTTCCCTTCAATTTACCCACCACATCGGCCACACAATCTTCAAGCCCAATAACATCTTTATCATCAACATGGGAGTATGTTCTTCTTTGCTCCGCTACAAATTTCTTGTACATTACAGCACGACTCGAGTACTTATCGTACGAGCTCTTTATGCCATACGTCTGCAACCTCGACGACATCTTCGAGATCTTAGAACTAAGAGCATCAATGCTCGAGCCCAGCATGGTGCAGCGTTATAGCATCCATCCAACAAGATAATAACCATTTAAAGCCGTCCCAAAGGCCCTTTGTCTTGATGCCTTTTACGAGCGACGCGTAGTATGTACATCTCTATAAGATCTTCGGCTTCAAGTGCTTGAGTCTTTGATATCGAGATACCCATTTGCGGAGTAGAGCATTTTTGTTACGTTTTTCATCCGCATCCCATAGAAAACACTGCATCCATTCTAGCTCACTTTGAAGTTCGTCCACTTTGTCACTTACTGTTGGAGATTTAGAGTATAAGGTTAGTTTAATTCATGGTGTATTTATTTAAGTTGCTTGGATATGGTGTCGTAACTTAAATAACATATATAATAACATGCTATATGTGTGAGTCGTATTTTGTACTCATCATGCGAAGGGTTAAGAGGACAAGTATAGTGCTCGCACCTCGCGAGACTATGGTCGCACTTCGCGACGGTGGAGCAGCGAGATACTGGGAAGCGAGAACCGGGTCGCGACTCGCGACCGGTGTCGCCCTCGCGACGTGCTTGAGCTCGCGACGAGCGATGCTCGTCGCGACTCGCGACCGAGCTCCTGACTTGGGTGTTCCTTGCGTTGTTTCGCGTAGTTTGACGGTTTGTCAATGTAATGTTTCGGATTTTCTGAAGCGTTGTAGCATTGTTATAAATATGGGGACTCTCATATGATGAAGGGGGTTGAGAAAACAACTTCTCTCTTTTGCATACAAACACTCAAAGATCTAAATCAGAAATTCTTCATCTCTACAAAATCTCACAAACTCATTTTCATTGAATAGTGTTCATAGTAAGCGTGACCACTATTGTTTCTTCTTTGTATCTCGAAGGTGAATTCCGTGAACCCGTGCTTTACGATTAGGGTCGGAATATTACTTTTGGGAAAGTGATCCACGCCTAGAAGATTGTTGTCTTGTGACCCTTGTTCATTTATATTTTTCTCTAACAATCCAAAAGTAATATACATTGCAAGATGACTTCAATTCGTGAAATGTCTGCAAATTTTCACAAACTTGACAAGTTCGAAGGTGTTGGTTTTAAAAGATGGCAGAAGAAGATGCATTTCCTTCTCACTTCGTTAAGTGTGGCGTATGTTTTGAGCACTCCCAAACCCGAGGAAGGGGAAAATGAAACTGTTGAAGAGATTCGGAGGAGGAGCAAATGGGAGAATGATGACTATATATGTCGTGGCCACATCCTTAACGGTATGTCTGATGCTTTGTTTGATATTTATCAATTTGTTGAATCCGCTAAGATTCTTTGGGAAGAACTAGAAAGTAAATACATGGCCGAAGATGCTTCTAGTAAGAAATTTCTTGTTAGTAATTTCAATGCTTTTAAAATGGTAGACTCTAGGTCGGTAATGGAGCAATTCCATGAAATTCAAAGAATCTTAGGGAGTTTTAAGCAACACAACATTGTGATGGATGAAACCTTTGTTGTTTCCTCTATAATTGATAAATTACCACCCGGTTGGAAGGATGTTAGAAATTCCCTTAAGCATAAGAAAGACGATATGAATGTTGAACAATTGGGTGCTCATCTTCGAATTGAAGAGGGCATTCGGGTCCAAGATGGACAAAAGGATGTCAATCCTAATTCTTCCACCGTTAACATGGTGGAGGATGGTAAATCAAAGGAGTCTTCTAATCCTAAGAAGAGGGCTAACAATTTCACCAAAGGCAACTATGGCAAGAAGCCTAAGTTTGGTGGAGGTGCTCAACGAGGTTGTTGGGAATGTGGAAAGCCCTGGTCATTTTAAGAAGGATTGCACCATTTGTAAGAAGAAGATGAACAAAAAGAATGGTGGGAATGGCGAGTCTAGCCAAACCCATACCAAGCAAGGTATGTGTACACAAGTCTCACTTAATTCAAATCGAATTTTGTGTGTATGATTTCCGAAATCTTTTGTGTACGGGATGATTGTTCATGGTGGATCGATTCGGGAGCATCAAGACATGTATGCAAGGAGCGGTCTCTATTCAAGACTTTCAAAGAGATTGAGAATGGAGAAGTTCTTTACATGGGCAATGATTCTACAGCTAAAGTTCTAGGTGTAGGACAAGTAGAATTAGTGTTTAGTTCGGAAAACCTCTTATTTTAAGAGATGTATTGTATGCTCGGAACTTAGGAGAAATTTAGTCTCCGGTGCTACCTTGAATCGGTTAGGTTTTAAGATGGTGTTTGAAGGCGATAAATTCATATTGTCTAAGGGTGGTACATTTGTAGGACTTGGTTATCTTTGTAATAGTATGTTCAAACTAAGTATTTTGAATGCTTTGAAAGATACTTGCTTTGTTGTTAATGACAATTCTTCTCTATGGCATAATAGACTTGGTCATGTTAACTATAAAAAGTTGTATTCCATGTCTAAGCATGATTTGATTCCCTCTTTTGATCCAAGTATAGAGAAGTGTAGAACATGCATGTTAACAAAGATAACTAGAAATTCTTTTCCAAACAATGTGGAAAAAGATACTTCATTGCTTGATTTGGTGCATAGTGATTTATGTGATTTTCATAGCACTCCTTCCTTGGGGAACAAGAAATACATGATAACTTTTATTGATGATTACTCTCGGTTTTGTTATGTATACTTGTTATTTACTAAGGATGAAGCCCTTGATAAGTTTAAGATCTATAAAACGAAGTTGAATTACAACTAAGTGACAAAGTTAAACGATTTAGAACCGATAGGGGTGGTGAATTCTATGATCCGAGTTATTTTCAATCTATAGGCATTATACATGAAACTACAGCGGCTTATACACCACAACAAAATGGTATAGCCGAAAGAAAGAATAGAACTTTGCAAGAAATGGTAAATTCTATGTTATCCTATTCGGGTTTAAGTGATGGTTTTTGGGGTGAAGCTATGTTAATAGCTTGTCATATTTTAAACCGAGTTCCAATGAAAAAGAACGAGGTTACCCCATATGAACTTTGGTATAAAAGAAAACCAAACTTGAGTTATCTCAAGGTTTGGGGATGTCGTGCAATTGTAAAAGTGCCTTGGGAACCCAAACGTAAAAAGTTGGGTGAAAGGGGAGTTGAGTGCATATTTATAGGGTATGCCCTTCATAGCAAATCCTATAGGTTCTATGTTATAGAACAAAATGACTTTTGGTCAATTCACACTATTGTGGAGTCAAGAGATGCAATTTTTGATGAAAATCGATATTCATCAATTCCTAGACCAAAGGATATTACTCCCAATACCAATATTCAAGCAATTGATCAAATTAACATTGATCAAGGAATTGGACTTGATCAAACTAACATTGATCAAGAAGTTGATGAACAAACTCTTGATGAGAATGTTGCATCAACATCATCACAACCTAGGAGAAGTAAAAGGGCGAGAAAAGAGAAATCTTTCGGCCCGGACTTTCATGTATATTTGGTTGAAGGATCAAGGAGTTCCATAGTGACTAAGTTTCCATATATATTTAATGTGGAAGAGGATCCTTTAACGTTTAATGAGGCTATGAGGTCTTAAGATGCCGCTTTTTGGAAAGAGGCAATTGATGATGAGATGGATTCCATCATGGGAAATAACACTTGGGTTTTAGGCGATTTACCTCCTAAGTGTAAACCAATAGGGTGTAAATGGATTTTCAAAAAGAAAATGAAAATAGATGGAACTATTGATAAGTTCAAAGCCCGTTTGGTGGCTCAAGGTTTCTCACAAAAACCAGGTATTGATTATTTCGATACATATGCACCCGTTGCTAGAATCTCCACTATAAGGTTATTAATAGCTCTTGCGGCTATTCATAAGCTTGTGATCCATCAAATGGATGTCAAGACGGCGTTCTTGAATGGAGAGCTAGAGGAAGAGGTTTACATGCGACAATAGGAAGGGTTTGTCGTGAAAGGTCAAGAGCATAAAGTATGCAAGTTGATTAGATCTTTGTATGGGCTAAAACAAGCACCTAAGCAATGGCATCAAAAGTTTGATGAGGTTGTGTTGTCTAATGGTTTCAAATTGAATAATTCAGACAAGTGTGTTTATAGCAAATTTGATGACAACGGTAATGGTGTCATGATTTGTCTATATGTAGATGACATGTTGATATTTGGAACGGATTTGTCACAAGTTGAGTGGACAAAATCTTTTCTATCTTCACAATTCTCCATGAAAGATTTGGGAGAGGCGGATGTCATCTTAGGTATAAGAATTAAGAGAGACAATGGAAAATTGATCTTGTCACAATCTCATTATATCGAGAAAGTGCTCAAGAAGTTTAATGTTAGTGATTGCTCTCTTGTTTCAACTCCTATGGACCCAAGTGAAAAATTATTGCCAAATGATGGCAATGCCGTGTCTCAACTTGAGTATGCGAGGGTTATAGGTTGTTTGATGTATGCTATGACGAGTACTAGGCCGGATATCGCATTTGCGGTAGGGAAGTTAAGTAGGTATTCTAGTAATCCTAGTATGGAACATTGGCAAGCTATTCGTCGAGTGTTAAAGTACTTGAGGAAAACCATGGACTATAGTTTGTCCTATAGTGGATATCCTTCGGTGTTAGAAGGGTATTCGGATGCAAGTTGGATCTCTAATAGAGAAGATCATTCCTCCACGAGTGGATGGGCATTCCTCCTTGGGGAGGTGCAATATCTTGGGCTTCCAAGAAACAAACTTGCATTGCGGATTCTTCAATGACATCGGAGTTTATAGCTCTGTCATCGGCAAGCAAAGAAGCCGAGTGGTTAAGGAATCTCATGTTTGAGATACCTTTGTTGCCAAAACCAATATCACCTATTGCTATACATTGTGATAGTGATGCAAGCATTGGCAAGAGCTTATAGTCAAGTGTATAATGGTAAGTCAAGGCACATTGGTGTGAGACATAGTTATGTCCAAGGACTTATCAAAGATAGTGCTATCACTTGTTGACTATGTGAGAACTACGTATAATCTAGCGGATTGTTTCACTAAGGCGCTAGCTAGAGATACGGTAAAGAGGATGGCAATCGGTTTAGGATTGGTGCCTTTTGGAAATCACGAGTAAGGGAATCTTAACTTAACGCCCAATAAGACGTTGGGTCTTGAGTTCAATAAGATTAATTTCCTTATTTGTTGATTGAAAGAACTTGTATAATCATCCAAGGTAAAGTTCTTTAAATTCGTGATGTTATAAGAGGTTGTTTAATCTTAATAGATCTCTTGACATTGTGCTTTGTCACAGGAGCATGCTTTTCTAAGAGATCTACCTATGTAAGTGCGAAGTTTGGCCACTTCAAGGAGCTAGTGAGGCATAGCTTTGATGCACTTATGAATTGATATGGACACATGGCTAATTAGTGTCAAGTATATATTGAAAATGAGTAGTTAATCTTGTGTGTGTAATATCTTCAAGTTTTCATTATGTGTTGCTAATGGTTCAATCGTTTATCGACACCATTTGGATACGAATGCTTGGAATGTGTATTATACTAAGTGGAAGTTCAAGTCTTTGTACACTTTCATTTATGCATGAGGTTGTTTTGTTATGATGATGTTTGTGCAATAACTATTTATGTATACTCTAAATGGGGGAGGATTGTTGGAGATTTAGAGTATAAGGTTAGTTTAATTCATGGTGTGTTTATTTAAGTTGCTTGGATATGGTGTCGTAACTTAAATAACATATATAATAACATGCTATATGTGTGAGTCGTATTTTGTACTCATCATGCGAAGGGTTAAGAGGACAGTATAGTGCTCGCACCTCGCGAGACTATGGTCGCACTTCACGACGGTGGAGCAGCAGATACTGGGAAGGCAGAGAACTGGTCGCGACTCGCGACCAGTGTCGCCCCTCGAGATACAAAGAAGAAACAATAGTGGTCACGCTTACTATGAACACTATTCAATGAAAATGACTCGCGACCAGGCTCCTGACTTGGGTGTTCCTTGCGTTGTTTCGCGTAGTTTGACGGTTTGTCAATGTAATGTTTCGGATTTTCTGAAGCGTTGTAGCATTGTTATAAATATGGGGACTCTCATATGATGAAGGGGGTTGAGAAAACAACTTCTCTCTTTTGCATACAAACACTCAAAGATCTAAATCAGAAATTCTTCATCTCTACAAAATCTCACAAACTCATTTTCATTGAATAGTGTTCATAGTAAGCGTGACCACTATTGTTTCTTCTTTGTATCTCGAAGGTGAATTCCGTGAACCCGTGCTTTACGATTAGGGTCGGAATATTACTTTTGGGAAAGTGATCCACGCCTAGAAGATTGTTGTCTTGTGACCCTTGTTCATTTATATTTTTCTCTAACACTTACTGATGCTAAATATTGCAATTCTTGCACCAACAGTTGTCCTAGCCATTGAGCTGCTGATTCAATGGAAGAGCTAGCCATTTTCCCACCTTTTTGTGAATTAGTTTTGAGATTCAATGATATTGTGAGCTTATGAGAGATTTATAATCAGGTAGAAATCGACTTTCTGCGAGTTTTCTGAAAGTCTTTTATTATTGGATTAAACAGTTGTACCCCTTTGGTCCCATTGAAATTTAGCTAAATTCCAAAATTAAGGTAGTAGGTGAAGGGACAAGTTTGTTAATAAAAATTATTTCTTTTAACAAATAAACAATCATTAGTGGGAGTATTAGAATAATTAGTAGGGATGCTAAAGGATAACGACGTTGAAGAAAATCAATATTTTATATGAAAGAGAATTAAAAAAATAGTAAAAGGACTAAAGATTTTTGAAGTGACCATTTCTCAAAGTGAAGATGGATTATAATACAATAACTTTGGTAAAAAAAAAAGGCTATTTGGCAAACTATTTGCCAATAACAAACAAGATTCATATATTTATCGTTAATGCTTGACTGTACTAGTTAACCGATGCAACACTCTTTACAAATGCATTGCCAAAATGATATGTAATCGGTTAAGTTTAGTCTTACCTGACATAATTACTGAGAACCAGGGAGCATTTGTTAAAGAACGTTTCATTGTTCACAACATCATGGTGTGCCAAGATTTGGTTAGACACTATGGTAGGGAAAAAAAAAAGCAAGTTGTATTATGAAACTTGACATGAAAAAAGCTTACGATACTATAGACTGGGATTTCTTAGAAGAGATGCTATACTCTTTAAATTTCCCTGAAAAGTTTGTTAATCTTGTAATGATGTGTGTTAGGACTCCCAAGTTCTCTATAATGATCAATGGCTCTCTAAATGGGTTTTTTTTAACTCTACGAGAGGATTGAGACTGGGGGACCCTATCTCCTCCCTGTTATTTGTATTGTGCTTGGAGTATATATCAAGGTTGATGAAGAAGATTGAATCACATGATCATTTCCAATTTCACCCAAGATGCAAACAGATTAAACTCAATCACATGATTTTTGCTGATGATGTTATACTGTGCTGTGCTGGCAACTTCCCTGCAGTATATAGTATGCTTCAGGCTTTCAAATTATTTTCTTCTTCTTCTAGTCTGCAAGTTAGTGAGAGCAAATCTGATTTCTACACGGCAGGAGTAAGTGCTGATGTTATTCAGAGAATAAAGGATGTCTCTGGCTTCAACCATAGTCAACTTCCTTTTAAATATCTTGGCGTGCCAATTTGTTCAAGGAAGATCACAAGTGTAGAGTGTAATGGTATTATCGAGAAGATGGGAGCAAGAATAAAAGTTTGGAGCAGTAGGAACCTCTCCTATGCTGCTAGAATTCAACTCATCAACTCTGTTCTGATGAGCATTCACATTTATTGGGCTCAAATCTTCATAATGCCAAAATCTATTCTGAAGGAAATTGAAAAGGTTTGTAGATCTTTCCTCTGGAGTGGTGAGCAAGGAAGCAGGAAGCCTGGAAACATAGCATGGCAGAGGGTGTGCACTCCTAAGCAGGAGGGTGGCTTAGGGGTGAGGCAAATTCAACTATGGAACAAAGCTGCTCTATCCAAGTATGTTTGGGCTGTCACCACCAAACAGGACAATTTGTGGGTTAAATGGGTGCATGAAGTCTATATTAGAAATCAAGACTGGTGGGACTACGAACCACCTCAAGACTGTTGCTGGTATTGGAAGCAGATTTGCAAACTAAAGGATGAAATCAAAGCAATATACACTCAGCAGGAATTCAAGGAGATAACACAGTTCAGCATCAAGAGAATTTACTTGAAGCTGAGAGGTGAAAATGAGGTAATACCATGGGACAAACTGATATGGAATAGAATGGCTATTCCTAAGCATAGAGTGATAAGCTGGATGGCTATGCACAATAGACTCAGAACAGCTGATATCCTATTTCAGATAGGAGTTGGGGATGCAGATGCTTGTATGTTGTGTGCAAATGGTAGAGAAAGCCACAATCACTTATTTTTTCAATGCAAGTATGCTGCTGACTGCCTTCTTATGGTTAAAAATTGGTTAGTCCTTCACTCTACTCATGACATGCTTCAGAGGCAAATTTTATTTGTACACAGAAGTAGAAGAACAGGTTTTCAAAAGAGAGTACTGGCTGCTGTCTTCTCTGCCCTGGTCTACCATATCTGGTGGGCACGTAATGAAGCTGTGTGGAATCAGGTAGTATGGAGACCTATAGTAATTTTCAAGAGATTCAAAGATTAAATTCAGATGAGAGTGAAATTGGTGCTCCCTGCGAAGCTGTCTCAGAAGGATAAGAGGTGGGTTGAAAATATTTTTTTGTAAAGAGGTTGTTTGTATAGCTAGCTGGTTAGTTGTCCTTGTCTTTCCGGGGCTCGGAAAACTTTAGGTCAGTAAATTGTTTTTGGTGATCTATTATACTTACTTATTTAGCAAAAAAAAAAAATGGTAAAAGTTGGGTCAACTTTACTTATTTCTTATTTCTATATTGAGATTTTATAAGACTTTAAATAGACTTAATCTGATTGGTTGCAATTTTAGTAACATTTTTTTTATAAAGGTAAGGTAAAAAAGCATTAGGAGACCCACTGCTCGAGGGGAACACCTAATGCATCTGTTACAAGGATCTTAGAAAGTTCAGGAGCATTACAAAGATCTATAGTAAAAGAATCCGTAACTAAATGCCCTACATTTGCAATCCGATCTGACGCCCTATTTGCTTCGTGGTAGATATGTGCAATGTTAACCGAATTGAAGTGTCGCATAAGAAGTTGTATGTCTTTGATGATGGGCTGAATTTGCCATAGAGCACTCCATGTATTCTTGATTGCGTTTATGACTAAAAGATTTTCGCCTTCAATGTGGATGTTGTTGAATCCAAGTTGGGCGACTTGTTGTAACCCTTTGTGAAGTGTCGTTGCTTCGGCTATGAAAACTGGTGCGTGGCCGAGGTTGTAAGTTGTGGCCTGTATTGCTTTTCCTGAGTGGACTTTGAAAATGAATCCTGGCTCGCGCCTTGGTGATTGACGAGCCGTTGAAGTTGAGTTTGATGGAATTTGGTGGCGGAGGGAGCCACGAGGTGAGGATGAAGGAATGATTGGGGGGGATGGGAAAGGGGTAGTGCTCCCCTTAGGGGAGAGCCATTAGATTGATGGCTATCAAGATCCAATCTTGTCTGCCACTCTAGAAAAAGAAATTTGGCCCTGCGGAAGACTTGATGAAAGTTAGAAGAAATAAAAGACATTGCCATGCATAAAATTTCATTACCAGGAACTCTAGATAGTGGATCAGCTGCCAAATTTTCCTTCCCACACTTATATTGAATTTCATAATTGAAACCCATTAGTTTGAATAACCAAAACCGCTGGAAGGAGTTGAATTTTTTTTGTTGTAGTAGCCACTTTAAGCTTTTCCGGGTCGGTTCTAATCACAAACTGATTACTCATCTGTAATGGCTCAAAAATCCGTAGCCTAGTGAAGACATTATCATCACTACTTATGTGTGCATAAAAATATATATATATATATACATATATATTGCGTGTAAGTATTACTAATATTATTATCGTAGAAATCATTTTTTTTTATATAAGAAATCTACCTGAATATCAATTATAGCCGTGCAATGGTTAGTTGAACATCAAAGCTCTCAAAGGCCAACGAAGAGTGAGGAGCTATCAAATTTATGAGGTAGTCAAGTTGCTTAGATTATATTTAGAGGCAATAGGGGGAAAAGAGCAAGCTTTGGAAGGAAACTTAGAAGACCACATTAATGTAAACCAAGCTCCACTTATGAGTTGAAACCTTGGATTGGAACTCTCAAAAAGCCCAAGGATTAAGGGGGAAAAATCTAAAGTATATATATTGAACCCATCTACATGTGGGCTAGGTATTAGTATCATTTAATTGGAGTTAGGAAAGGGTTTTTGGAGCCCAAAATATGGAATGAAATGGGTTAAGGGTTTGGACAGCATTTCAAATAGGAGAGGTTATCTTATTCAAAATTAGGAGGAAAGTCAAATTTGGGAATTAAAATAGTTAGGAGCCAACCCTAGGATGACAACACACTTCTCAACACTCTTTAATATTGCTGTTTGGGAAAGACCCATTCACTCTCCTCTCTTCCTTGCTGCTCGCCGGACAGGAGGTCCTCCTCCCTCTCTCTCGTTTTTTTTTTCTTTCTTTCTTTTCTTCCTCCTCCATAGTTAATCTCTTGAATCACTTTGAGGAAAGTTAACCTAGCTTTTGTATGTGATATTTTCCAGAAAAAGAAGATTTAGAGTAAAGCTTTTGGGAGTATACAAGAAGATCTAGAGGAAGCAAAATCCATAAGAAGGTAAGGGGGCCAAAAAGAAGTAAAAGAGTATGTTTCAAGTTGGGAATTTAGTTTAGATCGTGAATTAGATGACATGCATTGACGAAATTGTGTAGGTTCTTGAGTATCTAAAGCTTTGGAGACCAAAGGAGCTAGGAAGATTAAGGTACATAAGAACACCCATTTTCCATTAAACCTCTTTTTGATTTGGTAAACAAATGATGGATTGTATCTAAAATTTCATTTATTTATATCAAATTGATGATATTGTTTTATGCATGCAAGATTTCGAACAAAGGCTATAGTTGCATGTAATAAATCTTGACTTCTAAATACTATTGGTTAAACATCCATTCAAGAGGGGAAGAAAATCACACTAATCCATACCCATTAAAAAGTGAGAAGTTGGTCTACTGTAGCTTAGTAACAGTGAGTGGACTATTTTGTCCCTCCACTTTGTTAGAATTGCTATGTTGCCCTTCCTTTGCCGCGTGTTCTCTACATCTCTCTTCTCTCTGTCTCTGTCTCTGTCTCTGTCTCTCTCTCATCTCTCCTCTTTCCAGCTTCCAGTTTTCAGTTTAGGTAGATAAAACCCTAAACAAGAAAACAAACTCACCGTCACCGGCGCCGAAGCAGTGTTGTTCTCTCCTGTGATTCCAAAACCTCTTTCTTCAATAGTCCGGTGATTAGACCTTTACTTTATTATTTGGGATCTTACTGTTGCTATAACTTTTGTTGCAGATAACTTTCGTTTCTTTGTTTTGTGTATTGAAGATCTTCGCAATTCAGGGATAGGTAGGTTCTTCTCTTTTTACCTTTGTTTTTTCTCTCAAGTTTAGCTTATTTTCCATTAATTCCATTCTTTCCTTTCTTCAATTTTAGCTTATTTGATTTTAATCTTCTTAAATCAGGTAAATACTTCCTCTTTGATATTACCCTTCGATTTTCGTTTCTTGGAACATGTTAAAACGAGTAATTGCTTTGAAAGTTAACTATTCTTTCAGTTTGTAGATCAGCTATTATTTTAGTTTTAGGATTACTTTACATGGATCTTCAAGTGTTTATTTCATGTATCTTTCAAGTAGTAACAGTAAATATTTTTTTAATCACCTAAAACAATCTTTCAAGTAGTAACAGTAAACAATTTTTACTTGAAATCTTGTCGTTTTCCATTCCGCACCCGAATTCAAACCCGTCTTTATACCCGTCTCTGTGCAACTTAACTAGCTGGTAAAGTTTCACCTGAGTAGCTAGGTTCGTGTCCAGTAGTATCGATGATCTCCTTATCATATCAGAATAATATCGCGATGTTGTTTACACTATATGTGATTTAAGGTGATTAAAAAAAAGATTGATTAAACAGGAATACAGGAGCAGAAGATGTGTACATAAAGGTGCTATCATGTGGAATATGTCACACAAATCTTCATCAGGCTAAGGATGACCTTGGCATGTCTCACTACCCCATGGTTCTTGGGTTAGTACTCATATAAAGCCATACCTTTTATTTCACCTCTATATCTTCATCGATCTCTTTGTTGATGTAATTATATCATTTAACACCAAAATGAAATTAGTTGGTGTATAAAAAGATTGTATTACTACTTGAAATATATGGGTTGCTTGAAAGTAAACATTTGGGTCAAAGAAGGTTCTCTTTCTTGGTTTGTTTCATGTATCTTGTTCTGTTCAAGCTTTGAAGTTTAAGCCTTTTCCCCTTTTCCAGAAATTGACTAATGAGCAACATCAAATTGAATATACTGGCTTAGTAGTAGTTTGACTCTTCTATTATTGGTGCTTCTTTATTATTGAAATTGTTTTTATTGAGCCAAAGCATATAATTTACCTTTATCTTCCGACACTAAGACTTTGCTCTTTTGATTGTTTACTTCAGTTAGGGCTATTATACTATTAGTCAGGGCTTTCTTCTATTTTCTTGTTGAAAAGAGTAGGGTTCCCTTTACCATTGTAGTTTATTCTTCTTAATATTCTTTGGAAGTGTGATACATGTTGAATGGGATAATCTTAACATCTTCTAATTGATTATTAATTGAAGGGCTCATCTAATGAGCTATAGGTGTAACACATGAAAGTTAAAGAGATTAAACCAAGCTAATTTAGGGTAACTTGACATTTTAGGCATTCAGTTAGAGCGTTGATGTTGCTTTTGTTAAATTGACTCTGTCTTCTAAACTTCATATCTCTTCCAAGGTTGCATTTAAGATTCTTTCAGTTGTTGTTACTTAGATGATGCTTCGCAACAAATTGGAGAATCATTCAACTTATTGCTGTGCAATTTCATTCAAGTGCGTGGGAAATTGATTAGGATTTCAAGTGGTGCTGATATTTTCAGTACCATACTACAATGTTACTATCTCCCGGTATTGCAGGCATGATGTGCAAATTTTCACTGGAAAGAATATTGCAGGTATGCTTGCTGCTTATTTTATTAGCAGAAAACTTGGAATTTATATGTATAATGTGTCTATTCTTTAACAGGTTGAGGAAATGAACCCCGAGGAAGGTGAGTTGCGGATACTTCCTTATGTGACAGTTTTACATGTTTTTTGTGTTGTGGATCTGTCACTCCGTACACCTGCTTCCAATCCTTCTCAGTTTGTTGTCACACTTCAACCATATCTTAAGAATCAGGTAATGAGTTATTTTCTGCTAGGTGTTTGCTGTGCATGTTGTACATCATTTTGATTGTTTTTGCTTTAAGATCATTTTTGTGATGAGAACTTCAAGAAAACCTGTTACACTTATTTATCTTGATTTGATGGTCTAGATCTCAATGTCTTTTGCAAAAGAAAGTATTGACCTACAGCTCCCACAATAGCTGTTATAGATCTGTGGAAAAGTAGTAAACATATAAACTATGGTTTTGGGAAGTCGGTTATGAAGGGTTTGAAACCATTTGCTTGGGTCATCATACTATGGTCTTCAAAGATAAACTCTTCTCAAAATCTTCACCACCATTTTTTTTACTAAAACAAGTTAAATTTTTATGTCTTGGTTCAAGTGGAATACCATTTTTCGTCTGCATTTCCTTCTATTCAAATTGAGAGAGCATACTCTCCTTGTTATTCGAACAAATTAAAGGATGTGTTTTTGGGTTATCTAACCATATTAGTGTTGAAGTATCCTAAGTTGAAAATATTTATTGTATACACTGTATATAACGTAACAATACTGGATTACCCCGCATAACTACTGCAATAGGCTCAGGCACTGCTTTCTAAATTAATTTTTGTAAATAGATTCTCAATAATGGCTTGGCTCTGCACTAGCTTCTCTTTCTTTGTTCCAAGTAAGTGAATTGGATTCTCCTGAGAGGCTACAATTACCGTGTGCAATCATAGATTTGAGAGACATAAGGAAATCAAATTCTACATATTTTAATATATGATGCTCTCTGATCCAGTTTCTAACGAGAACAAAGGACAAGATGAGTTATCACTTGAACTGCATTACCAAATTGCACATGTTATCAAATGTTAGTACATCGGGGAGGATCTATTTGTAGGCGACAACAAAAACACGATCACCATGTTGAAGGGTCTGGAGAGGTTCTAATCTTGGCTATAGGAAGTATTGAATATGCCATAAAAAAACATGACAGAGGATTACTAATGGACCTTAGGGACTTCTGTCCTGTAATGAATCTTCAAATTGGCTTACATTGTGTAAGTGATGTATAACTATATATCTGTATCTAAGTATATGTATCCCATATTCTTCGGCACCTTTCTCCAGCTTATCCTATTGAGTTTCTGCTTTTTTTTAACTCTTTCCTGTATTGTTTAAGATTTAGGAGTGATAGGATTAGTATATAACATAACACTAGAAGTATAGATTTACGATTATTTTTCTTTGTGTCTCACCTTTTCGGGGTGGAGAGACATGATGAAGTTAATATTATGCCTTATTGGATAAATAACTTGTTCCTGTGTTAAGCTTCATAATCGAGTTATGACACAACTTTTGGAGAGCGTCATCTTTATAATTGATGCTCTTCCTTTACTATGGAAACTGCCTCAAAGTGTCATCGAATAGCTCGAGCAGGATCTGCAGCAGATGATTGTTCGGCATTCCTTTTTGACAGTCATACATGCTTCCATCAAGTAAACATACGTATTGCTTTTTTTCAGTTCTGACTAATAATTTTCTCCATAGTAACTTTTATTGCTGTAATTCATAATGTATTTTTTGTGCAATATAGGCAAAGTTAAGACATTAAGAATAAAATATTCTCTATTCCCATTTAAATGTCTTTAAGTTTATGCACATACTTCCTCCGTTTTTTTACAACATTGACATTTTTGGCAATAAATTCTCTCTTTGTCTCTCCTAGAACATGGGGTCCTTTTTTCTTTTCTATCTCCTTCTATCTTTCTCCTCTCCTAAATTCTTGTGTCATACTTCAATCTTGCAAGTGAAAAAGAAAAACGGGGGAAGTGTATATTAGAAGAGTTGTTAGTCATTTCATTGGTATTCAAAATCGACAAATTAAATTATATTTTATTGATGTTTCAAATTGACAAGTAATAGTACATTGGTGTTTTAAGTGAGAAATAATTTGAAATAGAAATTTCCACTTAAGTGGTTAGATGATATAGAATGGTGTATTAAGTAGATTTTGGTGTTTTGACATGATTTATTAGGAATGTTTAGAATCAAGTGACAATCCCTGAACAAAAGAATGAATTAAAGAGATATTTCTTTTTAAATCAGAAGTCCTAGGGTTGGTTTGTGATCATCTTTGCTGAAGCAATCTTTCTAATGCGCGCCTTCCCATGCACCCTGGGTTGTTGTTTCAGCTATTCATGCTGTTTAAGTATAGTATCTACAATAATATATTCGGATGGGTAGGCTGATATTTCCAATTTTCATTGAGTTTGTGGTGTGCAATGATTGGGGATATGGGCAGTTGGATCTCTCAAACTTGTTTCGTGGTGAACATGGAATTGTTGGTTCTTTTAGCTCAGACGTTTTGTCATTTGTGCTTTCTTGTTCATTCCTTTTGGGTGCGAAGGACTTTTGTCGTTTCTTGTTCTTTTTTTTTTTTGCACAAACATGAGTTTCTAGCTTGCTGAATTATCTAAGGAAGTCACCCCCTTATCTGTTGTAGGTGCCTCTGCTCTTTGAATAAAATTGGTGGAAAAGGAGCAAGATTAATCCTGTTTCTCATTCAGGTGTTTGTTAAACGATTGGATGCCCTGGGTGTTGAAAAGCAGGTTTGCGCCTGCCATATCTAATTTAGGATTTTCTTGTCATCTCTGGTGCTCCTACCCAATTTCCTTGTTAATGTTGTTGTTCGGTTGACATATGAAAATATGGGAAGTGGAAGTTCTACTTCCCTCATAAACCTTCTAATTGTTAAAACAACGGCTTTAATTAGCTCCAACGGGGATCCAAGTACCTAACTTCATTTAACTTACTACTTTTAGTTTCTTAAAATCATGACTCTTTATGCTAGCTCGCACATGCTATCTCATTGAACATAATAGAAAATCAATATTTTGAATGAAAGAGAATTAAAAAAAATAGTAAAAGGACTAAAAATTTTAAAAGTGACCATTTCTCAAAGTGAAGATGGATTATAATACAACCAACTTGGTAAAAAAAAATATGCTTTTGGCAAACCATTTGCCAATAACAAACAAGGTTCATATAATTTATCGTTAATTCTTGACTGTACTAGTTAACCGATGGCTAACTTGGTAAAAGTTGGGTCAACTTTAGTTATTTCTTGCCCCTACCTCTTATTCTATATTGATATTTTATAAGACTTTAAATAGACTTAATCTGATTGATTGCAATTTTAGTAACATACCTCTTGTAGGAACGTAAACTGGTAACTAAATAATTAAACTTATCTGACAGCCATGGCGTGAAATAATCACTGCCCTAAAGTTGAATTTGCCCCGCAACAACACAAAGACTCATAGCAATCAACCTCCAGGGTTACACGGCTTCTACCTTTCCGGTGTTGACAGAAAAGCAGATTGAGAACCCTCTTGAATATTGCCCAGAAGAAGAGGAGAATGAAATAGAAGAAAAGATGTATTTGTGTGTTTCTGTATATCCCGAAGGACAACCAGTAAACTGGTATTTATATATAAAAAAAGGAGAATCAAAGGAGATCAGATCAAGGCTAAAAACGATCCATAAATGGGGAAGATAATGGCAGCAATTAAGGAGAGAAATAAGGAAACTGCAATTTAGGGAAAAACGGTAACTTAATCAGTTACAAAAAATGGTCATTAAATGCTGATACATTATTACCCCAAAAAGATAGTTAAGTTAAGTTTATTCCCCAAAGCCCAAAGCCCAAAGCCCAGGCGAGCGGCGGCGACGCACGTGTGATAACCACACATCACCACATACCCACTAAAAGCCTCATTGCTACTCAACTCAAAGGGTAGAGGGAGAGTAATAGTTATAAACCTTACTCTTCCCTTCTATTCTTTCAATGTGGGACAAAAGGCAAAAGACTTCTCATATTCTTTTGAAGCAAAACTTAAGAGTTTGAACTCTAAACTCCAACAATCCCCCCACATGATTCAAAAGAAGAAAACGAAAGAAGCAAGTAAGGGAAAAAGATGATCTGGGCAATAGATACTAAGTTTTGAAGTATCAATGTCTTATGGACTTGAATTGACACTCAGTGCATACAAAAATGTCTTTACTGTCGTAATAGGTAGATTTCTCTTTGAACCTTTCACGAGGTTAGCAAAGCATAGTTGCGCACTCAACCTTTTTCAAATCAAGAAACGTTCTCGCAATTGTAATTTTAATTCTAGTGCCCCACAATTTGCCTGGATTTTCATGAATGCTCTAGAGGTCCTACGCCTTAGGGATTCTCATAGGGGATTGGGCATAACCCCCACATTCACATAGGTAAGTTCATCAAGTTTGTACTATCACAAACTACCTTAAGTAAGGCTATGAACTTATTAAGAGCTGTAAGCTCAACCTTACACATATGATAGTATAATGAAACAAAATACTACATCACTTTTCTTAATAGGAATGGTAGTAGTATCTCCAACTTGAGTTCTTTTGTGATTTCGTTTGACCCTTTGAACTTAGGAATTCCTAAGAAGGGTATCCATCACAATTCACTCCATAATAGGCTTTAAACCCATTCCTTATGCTAACGCTAGCACCAATTTTCTCTAAAGGCCTTTGGTGGGAGGATTAACAATATTCCTCTCCAACTTTATATATACTCGAGTCACATTTTCTAATTAGATTTCTCACAATAGCATTCCTTAAGCGAATATGCCTTCTCTTTCATTATAGGCTTGATTATTCGCTACCATAAGTGTTGCTTATGAATCACAACGCATGGAAACTGATGGAGATGGCGCACACCACAAGGGAATATCATCAACAACCAAACTCTTTATCCGCTCAGCTTCTTGTCCTGCCAATTTTCAGGCATTTAAATATTTGTTAAGCAACAATGTATTATAAACCATAGGCAAATGAATACTATCAAAGCCGATCACATATAATATACACATGCATGAGGTTAACATAGCCAAAGAGAAGAGTAGCTCAACAAAACTTCTCACACCATTACTTAGGTTCTACAACTGATCCCATAAAGACCTTTTCAAGTGTACTCATCTTGCGTTCCTTACAAGGAGACACACATATAAAGAGTTCATCTAATCTTACTTTCACATCTAAATTGCCACACCAGAATGCCAATCCTTCATTTGAACCACTATCAAATACCAAAGGATAAAAGGCAATCAACTAGAAGATAATACAAATATAATTACTAGAGAGACAAAACAAATGGTCAACACCAACACTATAGTGAACCCTCTTGCACTTAGCCACTCTACTTGGCTTTCACCTTTCAATACACTTATAAAAGTGAACCTTACTGCCTATGGCCCTACTAAGATTAATACATAGATATTCAAATAAATAAAATAAGCAGTGATGAAATGAAGTACTTTCCATTACATCAATTTCTCAAGGTCTCAAAAACACACGAGCCTTAATTGACTTCTCAAGAGACTAACAAATCCATTGAAAGGATATCATTATTTGAAACAACTAGCTTAATCCTTCCAATTAAGATTGACCCAACTCACTTAGTCTTAGGCCTCAATCAACTTTTCTCTTCAACAAAAGAAGGAAATATAAAAAAATGGTCTCATCTAGACCTATGGTAAAAGGAATGCTAGCTTCTAACCAATCAACACATGAAACATGATAGCATTAACCAATTATTACTCCAATTTTACCAAAGAAGCTAAGTCCTAAAAAAATTAACTCAAATAATTCAATAACCCTAATTGACACAACTATGGGGTTACTCCGAGACACAACTTAGCACTAGAGTTGCAACTAATAAACCCAAAAGGTCATTCAACCAATCCAATAGTTTGCTCAACTAAACATGGTCAATAGAAATACTCCTCAAGAGTACTACAAAATAACTCTTGTACAAACACATATATGACGCAATATATAATACAATAAGCAGAAGAAAACAACTCCCAACCCAAAAGGTCAATCGTGAAGTTTGCTTCCTCATCATGTCTAGTCAATCAAGCCAAACTAATATACTCATTCGTCTCAAACTCAAACTCATTCCTTAATAGAAACTAACAACTTGAGGACACAAGTATAAATTAAATACCAAGCAATGGGCACATAAAATAAATTATGCAAATGAGTTAGACTTGGAATATTAGCGATAAGAGAAAAACCTCCCTTTCGCCAAGCCTGTTAAAGGTGCTATGAATTCCACATAGTTTCCACTCCTCCAACTCTTTTTTTTTTCTTGCTTGAATGTCTCAACCTCAAACTCAACCCCCACATTGACTGATATATATTATCAAAAATAAATATTATACAAAGCAAGGGGGCACAAGAATAATTCATGTAAAGTTAGAGTATTTATTGCATCAAAATTTGAGAAAAGACTTCCCAAGTGTCTGAGTCACTTTGTTTAAATCTACGGGTGCTCGACCACTACTTTTTTTTTTTATCTTTACTCTTTGAGTACTTTCATCGAACAATTTGCGTGCATTGCCAATAGATGATTTTCCTTGGTGATTCCTTCACCTTTCTTTGTATTGCGGTCAAGATATTATAATCTCAAAGATCTCAAGCGGTTTATAGCCATACTTGAGCACTCACAAGCATCACTAGATTATAGATTCCGAAATCCAAGGGACATAGAATTCCAAACTCCAACCCACATATTTTACTTCAGATAACATGAATAACTCTTTAGTCCGTGGTTCAGGTGCATAGGAAAACCCAATTAAATTATGCTCCTCCAAAGACATTAACTCTTTAATGATGAACATTGACAGATGTAGTTGGAATTATAGTCCCACCATAAGATAAAGCACATGAGGACAAATTCCACCCCTTTGATTGCATGATATCCAAGAGAAATTAAAGAGAAACTATTGCAGCAAAATTTTCGTATCACAATATCACAACAATTTCAATTTGCCTTCAAAATAAGGTAATTGCGAGTTCCGTTCGATTTCCGCAATAAAGATGAAATTCACCCTTTTGGCTAATAAAAAATAGTAGTTGTTATCTTCACGCACAACAACAAATTCCAATTGATAACACAATTCAGAAAAATAATCGGCACATCCAATAAATAATTCCCAAGTCAACATTATTTCCGTAAACACATAATCAACACTTAAAATACAATAACTCCACAAATCAAATAACACATCCGAAGTACTCATATAAACAATGATTCAAATACGGTTCTAGATCTAAGGAAATATCAAGAAAGAATAACAATACTCGAGTTACCAAAAAAATTCAACTTTAGAATGTAGGAACGTAAACCGGTAACTAAATAATTAAACTTATTCGATGACCATGGCGTGAAATAATCACTGCCCTAAAGTTGAATTTGCCCCGCAACAACACAAAGACTCATAGCAATCAACCTCCAGGGTTACACGGCTTCTACCTTTCCGGTGTTGACAGAAAAGCAGATTGAGAACCCTCTTGAATATTGCCCAGAAGAAGAGGAGAATGAAATAGAAGAAAAGATGTATTTGTGTGTTTCTGTATATCCCGAAGGACAACCAGTAAACTGGTATTTATATATAAAAAAGGAGAATCAAAGGAGATCGGATCAAGGCTAAAAACGATCCATAAATGGGGAAGATAATGGCAAGCAATTAAGGAGAGAAATAAGGAAACCGCAATTTAGGGAAAAACGGTAACTTAATCGGTTACAAAAATGGTCATTAAATGCCGATACATTATTACCCCAAAAAGATAGTTAAGTTAAGTTTATTCCCCAAAGCCCAAAGCCCAAAGCCCAGGCGAGCGGCGGCGACGCACGTGTGATAACCACACATCACCACATACCCACTAAAAGCCTCATTGCTACTCAACTCAAAGGGTAGAGGGAGAGTAATAGTTATAAACCTTACTCTTCCCTTCTATTCTTTCAATGTGGGACAAAAGGCAAAAGACTTCTCATATTCTTTTGAAGCAAAACTTAAGAGTTTGAACTCTAAACTCCAACAATCCCCCACATGATTCAAAAGAAGAAAACAGAAAGAAGCAGGGCTGGAAAAAGATGATCTGGGCAATAGATACTAAGTTTTGAAGTATCAATGTCTTATGGACTTGAATTGACACTCAGTGCATACAAAAATGTCTTTACTGTCGTAATAGGTAGATTTCTCTTTGAACCTTTCACGAGGTTAGCAAAGCATAGTTGCGCACTCAACCTTTTTCAAATCAAGAAACGTTCTCGCAATTGTAATTTTAATTCTAGTGCCCCACAATTTGCCTGGATTTTCATGAATGCTCTAGAGGTCCTACGCCTTAGGGATTCTCATAGGGGATTGGGCATAACCCCCACATTCACATAGGTAAGTTCATCAAGTTTGTACTATCACAAACTACCTTAAGTAAGGCTATGAACTTATTAAGAGCTGTAAGCTCAACCTTACACATATGATAGTATAATGAAACAAAATACTACATCACTTTTCTTAATAGGAATGGTAGTAGTATCTCCAACTTGAGTTCTTTTGTGATTTCGTTTGACCCTTTGAACTTAGGAATTCCTAAGAAGGGTATCCATCACAATTCACTCCATAATAGGCTTTAAACCCATTCCTTATGCTAACGCTAGCACCAATTTTCTCTAAAGGCCTTTGGTGGGAGGATTAACAATATTCCTCTCCAACTTTATATATACTCGAGTCACATTTTCTAATTAGATTTCTCACAATAGCATTCCTTAAGCGAATATGCCTTCTCTTTCATTATAGGCTTGATTATTCGCTACCATAAGTGTTGCTTATGAATCACAACGCATGGAAACTGATGGAGATGGCGCACACCACAAGGGAATATCATCAACAACCAAACTCTTTATCCGCTCGCCTTCTTGTCCCGCCAATTTTCGGGCATTTAAATATTTGTTAAGCAACAATGTATTATAAACCATAGGCAAATGAATACTATCAAAGCCGATCACATATAATATACACATGCATGAGGTTAACATAGCCAAAGAGAAGAGTAGCTCAACAAAACTTCTCACACCATTACTTAGGTTCTACAACTGATCCCATAAAGACCTTTTCAAGTGTACTCATCTTGCGTTCCTTACAAGGAGACACACATATAAAGAGTTCATCTAATCTTACTTTCACATCTAAATTGCCACACCGAATGCCAATCCTTCATTTGAACCACTATCAAATACCAAAGGATAAAAGGCAATCAACTAGAAGATAATACAAATATAATTACTAGAGAGACAAAACAAATGGTCAACACCAACACTATAGTGAACCCTCTTGCACTTAGCCACTCTACTTGGCTTTCACCTTTCAATACACTTATAAAAGTGAACCTTACTGCCTATGGCCCTACTAAGATTAATACATAGATATTCAAATAAATAAAATAAGCAAAGTGATGAAATGAAGTACTTTCCATTACATCAATTTCTCAAGGTCTCAAAAACACACGAGCCTTAATTGACTTCTCAAGAGACTAACAAATCCATTGAAAGGATATCATTATTTGAAACAACTAGCTTAATCCTTCCAATTAAGATTGACCCAACTCACTTAGTCTTAGGCCTCAATCAACTTTTCTCTTCAACAAAAGAAGGAAATATAAAAAAATGGTCTCATCTAGACCTATGGTAAAAGGAATGCTAGCTTCTAACCAATCAACACATGAAACATGATAGCATTAACCAATTATTACTCCAATTTTACCAAAGAAGCTAAGTCCTAAAAAAATTAACTCAAATAATTCAATAACCCTAATTGACACAACTATGGGGTTACTCCGAGACACAACTTAGCACTAGAGTTGCAACTAATAAACCCAAAAGGTCATTCAACCAATCCAATAGTTTGCTCAACTAAACATGGTCAATAGAAATACTCCTCAAGAGTACTACAAAATAACTCCGTACAAACACATATATGACGCAATATATAATACAATAAGCGTAAGAAAACAACTCCCAACCCAAAAGGTCAATCGTGAAGTTTGCTTCCTCATCATGTCTAGTCAATCAAGCCAAACTAATATACTCATTCGTCTCAAACTCAAACTCATTCCTTAATAGAAACTAACAACTTGAGGACACAAGTATAAATTAAATACCAAGCAATGGGCACATAAAATAAATTATGCAAATGAGTTAGACTTGGAATATTAGCGATAAGAGAAAAACCTCCCTTTCGCCAAGCCTGTTAAAGGTGCTATGAATTCCACATAGTTTCCACTCCTCCAACTCTTTTTTTTTCTTGCTTGAATGTCTCAACCTCAAACTCAACCCCCACATTGACTGATATATATTATCAAAAATAAATATTATACAAAGCAAGGGGGCACAAGAATAATTCATGTAAAGTTAGAGTATTTATTGCATCAAAATTTGAGAAAAGACTTCCCCAAGTGTCGGAGTCACTTTGTTTAAATCTACAGGTGCTCGACCACTACTTTTTTTTTTATCTTTACTCTTTGAGTACTTTCATCGAACAATTTGCGTGCATTGCCAATAGATGATTTTCCTTGGTGATTCCTTCACCTTTCTTTGTATTGCAGTCCAAGATATTATAATCTCAGCATCTCAAGCGGTTTATAGCCATACTTGAGCACTCACAAGCATCACTAGATTATAGATTCCGAAATCCAAGGGACATAGAATTCCAAACTCCAACCCACATATTTTACTTCAGATAACATGAATAACTCTTTAGTCCGTGGTTCAGGTGCATAGGAAAACCCAATTAAATTATGCTCCTCCAAAGACATTAACTCTTTAATGATGAACATTGACAGATGTAGTTGGAATTATAGTCCCACCATAAGATAAAGCACATGAGGACAAATTCCACCCCTTTGATTGCATGATATCCAAGAGAAATTAAAGAGAAACTATTGCAGCAAAATTTTCGTATCACAATATCACAACAATTTCAATTTGCCTTCAAAATAAGGTAATTGCGAGTTCCGTCCAGATTTCCGCAACAGCATGAAATTCACCCTTTTGGCTAATAAAAAATAGTAGTTGTTATCTTCACGCACAACAACAAATTCCAATTGATAACACAATTCAGAAAAATAATCGGCACATCCAATAAATAATTCCCAAGTCAACATTATTTCCGTAAACACATAATCAACACTTAAAATACAATAACTCCACAAATCAAATAACACATCCGAAGTACTCATATAAACAATGATTCAAATACGGTTCTAGATCTAAGGAAATATCAGCAAAGAATAACAATACTCAGTTACCAAAAAATTCAACTTTAGAATGTAGGAACGTAAACTGGTAACTAAATAATTAAACTTATCTGATAGCCATGGCGTGAAATAATCACTGCCCTAAAGTTGAATTTGCCCCGCAACAACACACGGACTCATAGCAATCAACCTCCAGGGTTACACGACTTCTACCTTTCCGGTGTTGACACAAAAGCAGATTGAGAACCCTCTTGAATATTGCCTAGAAAAAGAGGAGAATGAAATAGAAGAAAAGATGTATTTGTGTGTTTCTGTATATCCCCAAGGAATACCAGTAAACTGGTATTTATAGGAAAAAAAAGGAGAATCAAAGGAGATCAGATCAAGGCTAAAAACGGTCCATAAATAGGGAAGATAATGGCAGCAATTAAGGAGAGAAATAAGGAAATCGCAATTTAGGGGAAAAACGGTAACTTAATCAGTTACAAAAAACGATCATTAAATGCTGATACATTATTACCCCAAAAAGATATTTCCTCCGTCCCAGAATAGTCTGAACACTTTCATTTTATGTTTGTCCCAAATTAGTTTGAACACTTCTTTTTTTGGCATGGTCCCACCATTAATATATTATTTCTTTTACACATCTTTGGCCCACACTCTACCTTTTATCAATAGAAAGTTACCCAACTTTCTCTCTCCTCTAATAAAAAATACCCCACCAACTCCTATCACATCTAATTTTTGAATAAAATAACATTTGATAACCACACTACAACTTATCACCTTAAACTACGTATCCCAACAAGTGTTCAGATCTTTCTAGGACGGAGGGAGTAGTTAAGTTAAGTTTATTCCCCAAAGCCCAAAGCCCAGGCGGGCGGCGGCGGCGCACGTGTGATAACCTCACATCACCACATACCCACTAAAAGCCTCATTGCTACTCAACTCAAAGGGTAGAGGGAGAGTAATAGTTATAAACCTTACTCTTCCCTTCTATTCTTTCAATCTGGGACAAAAGGCAAAAGACTTCTCATATTCTTTTGAAGCAAAACTTAAGAGTTTGAACTCTAAACTCCAACACCTCTTACAATCTACTATTACTCCTTGAAAAGTATGAATACAAGGTGCAAACTACCATGTGTGTCTGAGCCTTCTCAAATGTTGATATGGTGTCACTTTATTTCTAAAGTAACATGATGTACCTCTAGCTAGAAATGATTAAAACTTCAATACATGGTCTCAAACCCCGACCACTAACTTTGTATGCAAAAATTCTACCACCAAGCTAGTTAGAGCTCTTTTTTTTAACAAACTTCAAACCTGTGTCGCATTGAAACTTTGTGGAGGTCACATGTCCTTTTCCTTATTAAACATTTCCTTGGTTCTTTAATAATTGGAACAATCTACTTTGCTAGCTTGTCAATGCATTATGCTGAACTTATTATCCTTCATTATTCATGTGTGAGAATTATAAAAAGTTATTATTGCGAAATTATACGACGAGACTATTAGAGTAAATATATTTAGTGTCCATACTTCGTTAAATTGTACTCTTGGTATATATTGTGATTGATATGAGTAATGTCTCTTTAGGGAGAATCCTAAATCTTACATGGTATCAATTATCAAGCCTTCTACTTTGGCTAAGCCGTTCTTTTTCCTCATCCTCTCTTTCTTTGTATTCCTCTTGTCTTCATCAATGGATGAGGATGCTGCTTCTCCTCTCTCCTCAGTTACACATGCCTTATAGAAATGATAGAAGAATTTCTTGCCTTCTCATTGATTATGCACACCAATATATAGTGTTACAGTAGGCTTATACAAGTAAGGTAATAAAAACTAATTTAGCTATACAAGATATTTACCTCTAGAAATAAGGGTAATAAAATCCCCTCCCCTTCCTCCTCCTCTAGCATCTCCAATCCTCAGCCAAAAAAACCCCCTGACCCCCCTCCCTCCCCCATGCACCCCCCCTTTTCTGTTGTGGCCTTTGCAGGTAACCCCCCTGGTTCGTCTAGTTCGTCTGGTATTCAAGAGCAATCTATCAACCCCTCGAAGAGTTCTTACAAAGACCAGCTGACTTTCCTTCCCTCGTTTGGTGGCACCACCCCGGACTGCGCCGTTCCCCTGTCCCTCTTCAATGAAGAATCAGATGCTTTCCTTCCTATTTCAGGTCAACTCTACTCCGATCTGTGCAACCAGTGGGCCTGGTCCATCATCTCCAAACCCTGTGGTAAATCTTTTTCAACAGAGTACATTGTGAAGACCCTCCCAAAAATTTGGAAGATCCCGTCCGACTCCGTCACTATTCCGATTGGAAAGGGATTCTTTGTCACAAAATTTCAGTCTGCAGAGACTTTTAATGCTGTACTATCTAAGGGCCCATGGTTCGTGAATGGTATTTTCCTGTCAGTTCAAAAATGGGCCCCTGGATTTCAACCTTCGTCGTCTTCCCCCCCTATACCTAGTTTGGGTGGAACTTCATGAGTTGCCTCTGGAATTCTACAACGCAAAATTGTTAGAAAAAATTGGTAATTGCTTGGGTTCTTTTGTTAAATCAGATCTACGCGTAATTAATCAAAAAAAATGAGATTCGCGTGTATCCAAATTATGGTGGAGTTGTCTAAGAAAAAAAAAGAGTTTATTTGGATAGGTAAAGTCAAACCAGCGTTGACTTACATTGACTGTCCTACCATTTGTGTCAACTGTGGCCAGATTGGGTGCCACGCCATTGACTGTAAAGATAGAACCCTCCCAGGAGCAAGTTTGAAAGAAAAAGAAGTAGAAACTCAAAAGTTGAGGGAACTCGGGAAAATCATATCTAAATCTTCTTCCTCAGGTAAAGTGGGGGAGGAGTGGACCCACAAAAAAAATCCCAGACCTATAAATCCTTCCATTCCTGTGAAAACTTAGGTTAAGAAACCTAGTATGGGTTTAGTCACATCTACCAGAACTCCTACTAGCAACCCCTTTTCAGCCTTAGCTGTTTCTTCTGAGGCAGAAACTTCCTCCTCCTTTGCGGAGTCCCCAGGTGGCAAACCTCTCCCCCTCTCTCATCCGCCACACTCAAAAAATCATCCTTCCCTCTCTCCAAATTGTCCTTTACCCAGTTTTATGGATTCCCAAATTGTCACTCAAAAAGTACCCTTCTACTCTTTTTTGAAACACAATCTCCATTTCCTTTCCCTTCTCTTTGTTCTTCTCTAACTTAGAAAATTTTCTCCAAAAAGATGGTTTCCCCATTCCCGGCAGAGGAGAGAGACTCGGGCCTAGCCCCTTATCTCTCAGATCCCTCCTTCAACCGTGGCTTCATCATGCCACCTCCAAAACTCCCAAACCCGGTCCATGTTATTCTCTCTCCAACCACATCAGTCACTGTGAAAACCAGACCCCATTTCACCTTCCCAGAAGTGTGGGTGAATCAATATGGTTACTTCAAAAAAGAGCTGATGGGAGACCGTTGGATTCGGGTGCACCCTTGGTTACTACGAAAGATCCTTTTGAATCCTGCGGAGACTCCTCCAAATCTCATGAACATGCATATGATTTACCCGGAGGAACCAACGAGGCTCGTTCCAGCCCACCTTCCATGCATAGTCGACGTCGAAAAGATCTCGAAACTTATTGGCCTAGTCCTTCGTTGGTGGATAAACCAACTGGAAAAAGAAACATCCTATCAAGTCATTCCATGGGAACTCCAGTTTCTATCCGACCCCGTACCCGTGCTTCCGCAAGAACGAAAAACCCTATCGATTACAAGGAACTGGCTAATGGTTCAAGCGGAAAGCGAGTCAAACAACGTCAAGTGGCTCCGGGTTACGAAACCGAGCAACCAGCTAAGCTTGAAACTGGCCTGGGGATTCTCCAAGGAAGACGGGAGGATTATGTCCGGGGTGAAAGTCAAGATAAACAAAGACATAATTTTCAGCTCGGTGGCAAACAGGATGGTAACCCTAGATGCAAAGACCCACACGGATGTACTGACGGAGATCCTGAATCTCCCTCCAATTAATCCTGGTATGTCTATTCTTCTCTGGAATGCTCGGGGGGTTGCCCGTCAAGGATTCCGTCGTAACATCAGACAACTTATCCGTGATCACGATCCAATGATCGTCATAATAACTGAAACTAAAGTCGGCCGTGAGAATATTGAAGAGGTGGTTGATAGTTTGCCCTTTAATTCTTTCGAAACAGTCGAGCCTATGGGGTTCTCTGGAGGCATTCTTATGTTATGGAATGAAGGACTCCATTCCTTCACAACCATAACAAAGGAAAGCCGAGCCATTCACGGGGTCATCCAGGTTTGCAACTTCCCTCCTTTCATGATTTCTGTTTCATATGCTAACACCAAATATAAAGGTAGACTCGAAATGTGGGATAGTTTAATGGCTACCTCTCAAAATGTTTCCCTCCCCTGACTAGTACTTGGTGATTTCAACGAGATAATTTCTGCTCATGAAAAACTTGGGGGCAATAGACCCAAGGAATACAAAATGAGAAAATACAAAGAAACCATGAATGCTTGTAACTTGGTTGATTTCGGTTGTATAGGAAGTAAATTTACTTGGTACAAAAAGAGAAAGAATTATCCCATTTTTGAAAGGCTTGATAGATGTTGGGGCTCTAATAGTTGGATTACAAATTTCCCGGATGTGGTTGTTAATAATTTGCCTCGTCTCTCTTCTGACCATAATCCAATTTTACTCTCTTTGAAAAAACCGTCTTGTAAGCCCAATAAGAGTTTCTTTAAATTCGAACCCATGTGGTTCTCTGACCCTGCCTTTGAGCCTTGGGTCAAGGAGAATTGGGCCCTTTCTCAAGACCACCTTCCCATAAAACTTCAAGACCTTAGCGGGAAGTTATCTAATTGGGCCAAAGACAACTTTAATATTTTTAAAAGCAAAAGGAAAATTATGGCCCGACTTAAAGGCGCCCAACTGGCCCTTGAATCCGATCCCTATAATTCTTTCTTGTTTGACCTTGAAAATTCCTTGATGGATGAGTTAAATATTATTTGTGAAAAAGAATAAGCTTATTGGCAAATTATATATAGAACAGATTGGCTTGCACTAGGAGATCGAAATGCACATTTCTTCCATTTATCCGCTATTTTGAGAAGAAACTCTAATAAAATTTTAATGATAAAAAAAGAGGTGGGGGAAGAAATTACGGACCATGAAGACATTAAAGTTTTAATTAGGGATAACTTTTCTAACCTCTTCACTTCGGATAATCCTATTGTCCAGATGACAAATCCCAACTTAGAGACTATAGATATCTTCCACATGCCGTCCATGGAAGATGTTAAGTTGGCAATTTTCTCTATTGGTAGTAAGAAAGCTCCGGGGGATGATGGGTTTCACGCTCTATTTTACAATCACTTTTGGGAAGACATCAAAGATGATTGCCACAACCTTGTGAAAAATATTTTCTCTGCTTTTCAGGTGCCAAAATACCTAAATTCGACTCTTATCTCTCTAATCCCAAAAATTGCTAACCCTTTAAGAGTGGCGAATTTTAGACCCATTAGTCTTGTCAACACGGGGTACAAAATGATCACAAAAATTCTAGTTCAAAGACTTACGGCTCACCTACAAGATCTTATCTCCCCCAACCAAAATAGCTTTGTCAAAGGTAGGGGTTCGGAGACTAATTTCATCATTGCCTCCGAGATACTCCATTTTATGAAAAAGAAAAAAGGGAAGAAAAGCCTCTTCGCGCTTAAACTTGACTTGGAAAAAGCCTATGATAGATTAGAATGGTCTTTCATAGAATTTTGTCTCAATTTTTTTTAACTTCTCAAAAAATTCAATAACTTTAATCATGAGTTGCGTTAAATCCGGAAAATCAACTATTCAAGTTAATGGTGAAAGAACTCGTGATTTCCATCCTTCGAGAGGGATTAGACAAGGGGACCCCCTTTCTCCCTACATCTTCATTGTTTGTCTTGAATATCTTTCACGTCAAATCCATGAAGCTTGTAATGAAGAGGTCTGGACCCCTTTTAGAGTTAGGGGGGTTCTATGGAAATTTGCCACCTTTTATTTGCGGATAACATCCTTCTTTTCGGGGAAACTAACCTCTCTACTTTGACTTCCATGAATAGAGTGCTTAAAGCTTTCTTCTCAATTTCGGCTCAAAAAGGTAATGAAGGCAAAAGCATGCTTTACTTTTCCCCTAACACGCCACTTGAGATTATGGATGAGTTTGAGCTGGAAATGAACATTCTTAGCACCAATGACCTTGGAACCTATTTGGGTTTCCCCTTCTCCCATAGGAAACCTTCAAAGAACAAAATGAATTTCATCATTGATAAGTTATCTTCTAAGCTAGCCTCTTGGAAGGCTAAATCCCTCTCCAAAGCGGGACGAGCTATCCTTATCCAATCCACCTTGCAAGCCAGTCCTCGATATTTCATGCACCCTATTGCTTACCCAAAATATATTACTCAAAAACTTGACTCGATTTGTAGTAATTTCTTTTAGAATGGGCCTAGCAGGGGGGAAAAACACCATTGGGTGGCTTGGTCCAAGATGTGTAAGCCTAAGTCCTATGGAGGGTTGGGTTTTATGACCTCGAGTGATATTAACAAAATTAGCTTAGCTAGACTCTGTTGGAAGCTTGATAACAATCTAATTTGGGCCCATCATATCATCTTTGAAAAATACATAAAAAACAAACCCACCCCTACTAATTTCAACAAGGGATCTCATATTTGGTATAGCATAGGGGTAGGTTGGGAGTTTTATAATAAGAGCCTGGTTTGGGAAGCTGGTAGTGGGGTTGACATCAACCTTTGGAATGACAGATGGATCAAAGGAGAATCCCTTAGAACTCAAATCCAAGGCCCCCTTAACCGCAATGAAGGTAATCTAATGTTGAACGCTTGTAATGGGAGGGAGTTGAGTAATATTATTTCCTTTAATCTTCATGTCAACTTAGTAGCTAAAATCAATTCCATCACTCTTAAGAAAGTCCCTGATAGGCTTTACTCTTCTTGGACCAACATTTGGGGTTTCGACTCAAAAAAAGCCGCTGACTTTCTTAATAACAAAGATGTAGAAGGAAACACCAACCCTTGGGACTGGATTTGGGATTGCCCGGGTCATCAAAAACAAAAATTATTTTTGTGGCAGACTTGGTGGGAGCGTATGCCCACCAATAAAAATATCAATGTTATGTCCCATCTTGGAAATCAATCCTGCTCCTTTTTCCCTGATCTCCAGGAAGACATGGAACACATCCTCAACCTTTGTCCTAGAGCCAAAGAAGTCTGGGATGAGTTCAAGTTTCCTCCTTTGCCCTCTCTAAATTTCAAAAGCTAGCTGAAAAAGAATGTCTCAAACTCTTCAATCACTCCTCATGCTCATCTCCCCCACAATGTGCTTTTCATGTTCGCTATTTGGTCTCTTTGGCTTCGAAGGAATAAATGGGTCTTCTGCAGAACTAACATTCCTTCCCACATCACTTGCAAAAACATCTCTTGGGCCGCCACTGAATGGTTTTACTTTCAAAACCAAACTAAAGTGGGTAAAGCTCCCATAAACAACAACAACAACAACCTATTCATCGCAAATTCTCCTTCTTGGGTTCCTCCTTCAAATCATTGTCTAAAAATTAATGTGGATGGTTCTTTCTTCTTTGATTCAAAAGAAACTTTTATTACTGGAGTATGCAGGGATCAATTTGGCAACTGGATTGATGGTTTCATCTATGCTACTTATGCTTATGATGCGCTGGAAGCTGAGCGTTTAGCCATTGTGCTGGCAATTAAATGGCTTAGGGAACATGATTAGGAGGACTGTATTATTAGCACAGATTGCAAGAACATGGCAGCATCAATTAATGGTGACACTAACCCACTGAATCACATTTATTCTCTCATCTGTAATTGCAGGGAGTTCATCCACGCTCATCCAAGGGTAAGCGTCCAGTTTGAAGGACGATCTAGCAATAAGCTGGCGGATGCCCTCACTAAATTCGCAAGGAAAAGTTCTCCTAATTTTAATATGCTATGTAATTTGCAAGCCCCTCCCCAGGTTTGTAAAGACATCTATTTAGAAGAGAAAAACCTTTGCATCTCTTCTAACCGTTCTAGTAGCTTTAATTCGGGTTCCGAGAACCTTGTAACTGACTTTATTATGCATTAATCTACTACGTTTCCTCCCAAAAAAAAATGTACAGCTAAATATAGATAGAAGGTAATCCCTAGAATTAATGCAGAATAATAGCAAAGAGATGACTTATCACGCCCCCTCAAAATGGTCGGCCAAGAGGAAAGACCTATTTTGTGAACCAGTGTAGTGTACGTTTGACGAGGAAGGGGCTTGTTTAGAGCATCGGCGAGCTGATCACTTGTAGAGATGTACGCAACTCGGAGGTTCCCACTTTGGACATTTTCTCGAACAAAGTGATAATCCAAGCCTAAGTGCTTCATTTTAGAATGGAAAACAGGATTAGCACTTACGTAGGCAGCTCCCGCATTATCACAGTAGACGACTGGTGCAGTAGGATGTTGATGACCAAGCTCGTGGAACATATTGCGGACCCATAAAATTTCAGCAGTAGTATTTGCCAATGCTCTATACTCGGCTTCCGTAGAAGAGCGAGCTCTTGTACGTTGTTTCTTAGAGGTCCAAGAGATAGGATTTTTACCCAAGTAAACAATGTAGGTCGTGGTAGATATGTAATCATCTTTGTCACGGGCCCAATCGGCATCTGAGAACGCATGAAGAGTGAGTGGAGATTGTTTGTGTATTGTGAGACCCATGTTCAAGGTCCTACTGAGGTAGCGAAGGAGGCGATGTAAAGCTTGCATATGTTGATCAGTTGGCCTCTGCATATATTGAGCTAACTTGTTTACCGCAAAAGCAACATCTGGCTGGGTAAGACTAAGATATTGAAGACTACCAATGAGTTGTCGATATTCCGTGGGATCAGACAAGAGTTCACCATGAAGTGTCAAAGGTGGATGAGTAGCTAATGGGGTAGCCACAGGTTTTACTGCTTCCATATTTGCCTTGCAAAGGATTTCATTAATATATTTCTTTTGACTTAAGAAAAGTCCTTGTGGATGAGGCATGACTTCTACTCCCAAAAAATAAGAAAGCTCACCTAAATCCTTGAGAGAAAAACGTGTAGCAAGATGCTTGACAAATGCTTTCAAAAATGAGGTAGCATTACTAGTTACAATAATATCATCGACATAAACTATCAAGTAAATGATATTACCATTGCTGTGAAGAGTAAATAGAGAGGAATCCGAAATGGTGTTTTTGAAGCCCACTTGCAACAAATGATGTCGTAATTCTTTGTACCAAGCCCTCGGGGCTTGTTTTATCCCGTAGAGAGCTTTATTTAGTTTGCACACATAGGTTAGATGTTTGGGATCACAGTAGCCGGGTGGTTGAATAGTGTAAACACCATCGGTGAGAGTGCCTTGTAAAAAAGCGTTGTTTATGTCTAGTTGGCGCAATGGCCAATCTTGGCAAACTGCTAGAGAAAGAATGAGTCTAATAGTGGCCGGCTTCACGGCGGGGCTAAATGTTTCGCCATAGTCGATACCCGGTCTTTGATTAAACCCTCTCGCAACATAGCGAGCTTTGTATTGAATAATGTTGCCATTTTTGTCTTTCTTTATGCGAAAAATCCACTTGCATCCTACCACATTTTGTGAGGTGTCTGGAGGAACAAGATTCCATGTTTGATTTTTCACAACAACATTTATTTCCTCATCCATAGCTCTCCTCCAAACTGGACTTTTAAGAGCTTGAGTGATATTTTTGGGGACGTCGACAACAACACTTTCGGCATTTAAATTGAGTTTGTTAATTGGTTTCCTAATGCCATGTTGGAGACGGGTAGACATTTGATGTGGAGGGTGAGGGGAAGATGGGGCAGACTCAATTGGGTTAGTATGGTGTGGGGTAAGAGTGGTACAAGGAGTGAGAGATAAGGGTGGAATAGGAGATGAGGGTGGTGTTGTAGTATTGTTGGGGTTTGTAGCGGAAAAGAGTGGCATGGGATTGAGGGATGGAGTTGGTGTGGATGACGTGGTGGAGATGATAGGGGTTGAGGAGCTAGGTGAGATACTGAGATTTGAGTAGGAGGAATTAGAGTTACTAAAGTTAAGGGTGCCCATTCATCTAATAATGTAGGTAGTGGCAGGAATGTGTTTGTTTTCTCTGAGAAAGGAAAAATATTCTCAACAAAGTGCACACGGCGAGACGTTTATATTTTATGGAAATCTAGTTCTAAGCAGTAGAAGGCACTTTAAGTTGGAGAGTAACCTATAAAAACACAAGGTTTTGATTTTAGGTCTAATTTGTGTAGTGTAGGGCTTTAACCATGGATAATAGAGACAACCGAAACTCCTAAGTTTAGTGTAATTTAGTTGACTGCCAAACAACTTATAGTAGGGAGATTCATTGTTTAGAGTAGGAGTAGGTAATCGATTTATGAGATAAACGGTCGTGGAACAAGCATGAGGCCAATATTCTAGTGGCATTTGAGCATGAGATCGATAAGAGAGATAAAAAAGTCTCAACAATGTGTCGATGACAGTGTTCAGAATAGCCATTATGTTGTGCTGTATGAGGAGGAGTTGTGAGATGAGAAATTCCATCAATGGATAAGAGGTTTCGTAGGGACTCATATTCTCATCCATTATCAGAGTAAAGTGTTTTGAGGGGGAGTTGAAAATATTTTTCAACTAGAGCTTTATATCGAATAAATATGTTTTTGGTGTTAGATTTTTGTTTAAGAGTGTATAGCCAAATGTATTTGGTGTAGTGGTCAACAAAGATAATATAATACTTGAAACCATCATGAGAATAAATTGGGGAGGTCCAAAGGTCAGTATACACATATTCAAGAGCAGCAGAAGATTTAATAGAGGAGATGGAAAAGGGAAGACGATGACTTTTATTGCAAGCATAAGAACTACAATCTAAAGTAGATATACTAGTAACATGGAGTTTTTTTTTTGATATAAGTTCTTCGGAAAACATGTTGAGATAGGTGCTCTAAACGATGATGCCAATTGAGAGAAGTAGTTTTTGTGCTCGTGTAGACTCGAGGAGAATGCGATGAAACTTCATAAACACCAGACTTAATTTGCCCCTGGAAGAGAGATGCCCACGTTGTGAGATGCTTCACAAGAAAAGAATTGGATGAGAATATAACAGAGACACGTAAAGTGAGATTGGAAGAAAAGAAAGAACAGAACCAAAGTGAGTTATTTTAAGTCCCGTACCATCACCAACGATTAATTCCTCAGTCCCGTCATATGGAGCATGTAGAGATAGATTATTGAGATCGAGATGGGACGTGGTGAGAAGCACCACTATTAAGCGACCATGGTGAAGTGGAGGTGGAGGCAAGCAAGTTCAGCATTGTGAGCTTGTGGTTTAGTGTAGGAACGGTTTGTGGACGTGGGTGGTGGGGTGGGAGGGTAGCATTAGGAAACCTTTGATTAAATAAGGGACAATGTGCAGCAACATGACCTTAAGCTCGACACCACTGACATTTGCCGAGAAAAGGACGAGGTTGCTGATTATAGTTGTTAGGTGTAGAAAGAATACCTGGTCCGGTGTTGCGGTTATTGTTATTACCATAGCTACGGTTCTGATTTCTTGTGGAGGCAACAAACGCAGTAGCAGGAAGGGATGAATCACCACGTGTTTGTTGCAAGGTAAAATCCTTGTTGATGAGTTTCTCATGTACTTCTTCAAATGAGATTGGAGTGTCTCGGGCATTAACAGATTCAATGACAGAGTTGTAAGAGTCATCAAGACCGAGGAGCATGCGGTCGATCAAGTCCTCATGCTCCACCTTTTTCCCTAGAGCTGCGAGTTGATCGGCACAAGCTTTAACAGTTTGCATGAAGTCAGTGATTGTACGACTGCCCTTGGTAATGCGATTGAGTTGATCTTTTAGTTGCTTAATGTGGCCACGGCTTGGTGTAGCATAGGTTTTGGCAAGAATATCCCATATTTGCTTTGAGCTACGGGCTTGAGAGACAAGTGGAACAAGAGTTTGGGAAAGGGTACTAATGAGAGCTCCAAAGAGAAGCTTATCTTGGCGAATCCAAAAGGATAATTCAGGATTAATGGCCTCCTCACCATTGGTAGTGACAGTAGGAGAAGGACAGGGAAGAGTCCCGTCAACATACTGGAAGAGATCATGGCCGACGAGAATCGCCCCAATCTGCATCTTTCATGAAAGGTTGTTTGTGGTATTAGCTTTATAGTATTATGAATGTTAAGAAAGGTGAAGGGTTTAGTGGGATCATTTCCATTTGGGATTTGGTAGGAGGGGATGGGGTTTGAGAGAGTCATGGAATCAGGAAGAACAAAGAGTTTTGGTTTTGTGATTTTGGATTAAGCGGCTGATACCATATAGATATAATAGAAGAATTGCTTGCCTTCTCATTGATTATGCACACCAATATATAGTGTTACAGTAGGCTTATACAAGTAAGGTAATAAAAACTAATTTAGCTATACAAGATATTTACCTCTAGAAATAAGGAGAATAAAATCACAAGGATATTTACATCTAAATATAGATAGAAGGTAATCCCTAGAATTAATGCAAAATATTAGCAAAGAGATGACAGTAATAGTTGACCTTGAATAGGTCAAGCCTTATCACGCCTATCATCTCGCTTTGAATGTTACCACCGTCAAAGCCTTGATTCTTGATGTCGAAAAGGTTCAATATACACCCTGTGCACTCTCTTCCCGCAACACTGCCAAGGTATATAATGTCTTGGATCACATTGACCCGACGGTCAAGAAAGCCAAGGACATCGACGATGATTTATGGGATCGGTTCGATGGAATTGTTTGTCAATGGATGTATGGAATAATTCACTAGTGGAAAAAAAACCCAACTTAATACGGTCAATTTGAGTTTAGCTGATCCGAAATTGAACCGAATTAGTTACGAGCGGAGCAGTTCAAGAAAGTCAACTGATCTGGTGAAGTGGTTTAAAACCAAATAAGTTGTTGTGGAAATTGATCCAATTTAAACCCCTTCACCGTACCAAATCATCAGTTGAGGGAAAAGTGTAACTAAAAGGAATTCCTTCCCAAAATGTAAAATATCAACTGATATCACCAAATTTGTACAAATTACATTGACAACTGAAATACAAAAATTACAAACACAAATTATACGAATATTACAAACACAATCACATTAACAGAAATTAAAACAATGGTTAGGCATCAGAACAACTTCAAATAATCTAAATCAGTTACTGTTGTGGACCAGAAGAAGATGCAAAGGAAGCAAGTTTAGGAAACAAATCATCATGGCTAGTATAATGGCTCTTGTTTACAAGGTGTGGCAGGAAAGAAATAATGCTCTATGGAATTAGCATGTACATACTAAAGATCATGCAATTAAGGACATACAATATACTGTTAAGAAACGTAATGAGTCTAGATTACCTAAGAAAATGAAGGATGTAGATATTGTTTGGTGGGATGGGTTAGTTTAGCTTGTGCTAGCTACTGATGTTTGTTTTTGGTTGTATACTTGTATAGGGTTATTGTTGTGATTTTTGTCTTTTGGACATAGATTGTAATGTTGTTTTTTCAATATATTTCTTACTTACCAAAAAAAAAATCACATTAACAAGTGAAATATAGCAAACACATATTGTACAAGTTACAAAAAGATACAAAAATAACAAACTAAATACAAAAAAAATACAAAAATCACCAAACCTAGTAAAAGAATAAAAACTCATTCTTGCCAATGAAATAAAAAAAATACAAAAAGAAAATGAATTAATACCAACTGAAATTAGAAAATACAAACCCTAAAATTGCGATATTAGAAAATAATATCTATAAAAAATACAAAAAACTTAAGAAATTAGAAAATGGAATCTAAAGAAGTACGAAATTACAAACCGTAATTATTATCTCAAAATCACCCTTTAATTATAGTACATCTCACTAGATGCCATAACAACTTTCTAGGCATAGGAAGACCAGCAAATAGGCATGACGAAAGAACATATCATTACGAATTTACCACGAAGATCTTGAGCTGACACGATACAACCATCCATAGTAACAAGGTAATCGTTTGGAGACAGGAATAACAGGGATTGAATATCAACAAGGTCGCCGAGCTTGATGTCACATTTAAGTATACTATAGGAAAAATTGATAAGAACAGTCCCAAATATGGACGTTCCCTCATTTTCAGTCCCAACTAAGAATTATTTCTGAGCAGTCTTAACTATGCATCATTTTTGCCAATATTAGTCCCACTTGACCGATCACCTATTTAACAGGTAATATTTTTTTTATTTCTTAAATCGATTTTCTTCTTCCTCCTCTTTCTATCTCCTCCCTTCTTCCTCCCCTGCCACCCCTTTACCTCTCTCTCCCTTGCCAACCCTCTACCTCCTTCTCCCCTGCCACCCCCGTCCCCTGCCACCATTTCACTAATAAGCAAAGAGACTCCCCGTACCTTTTTCCTTCCCTGAGTCATGGTTAGGAAATGAAACAATTATCATATCACTAATAACATGATGTTTTGAGATTAATTATGACAATATGATATCGTAATGCAGTGTTCTTGTACCTACCAAGCCAAGATTCAAACATTCAGTAATACAAGTAACACCACAAGCCAACAAATCGTGCAACCTTAGAGATCCAATCATGTTCATGAATGTTGGAAACTCATTGTTCAACATAACTCAACCTGGAGAATTTTACTTCACAAGTGGAGAAGGACATTGCCAAAAAGGACAAAAGCTTCATATCTCACTTTCTGGAGATGGAATAGTTGTGTACCCACCTTCTAAAGGTCCAAGTGCAATGTCAGACACTGCTGATGCACCACCTTATCATCAAAATTTTGGGTCTATTCCAACTCCATCTATTTCGTCTCCAATTCTTAAATTTTCACCATTTTTTGGGTCTTTCGTTGTTTTTGCTATTTGAATACTTCCCTAATTTGTTGCAATCAGATTTGTAATGCAGTTCATAATTTGTTCATTATTTTTTTTCAGTGAAAATATTATAAAATTGAGATGAGATCCAATCACCACGGCATGAAAAGGGTACATTCGTATAATTTTCGGCTCCCATGTTATGATTAGTTTTTGTTTTTGGGGCGTACATTTGGTTTGGCTGGTGCCAAGTTTGGTAGAATACTAGAATGTGTTTGAGTTGGGTGGTGGATATGAAGGAGATAGTGGTGGAAAAGACGAGGATAAAGAGACGAGGGAGGGTGCAGGAGAGAGAAGGACATGGTGGAGGGAGAAGTGAGAAAAAAGAAGAGAAAAGAGTCGAAATCGGAGGAGAGAGAAGTAACAGGTGCTGGATGGTGGGGTGGTGTGCAGGGTTGTGAGGTGGTGTTGAATAGGTTCTGGCGAAAAAACACATTTTACCTGTTGTAACAGGTCATTAACCCGCTGGGACTAATTTTGGCAAAAATGATATATAGTTGGGACTGCTCAGAAATAATCCTTAGTTGAGACTGAAAATGGCGGAACGCCCATTGTTGGGACTGTTCCTATCAATTTTTCCTATATTATAAGGTTTAATGCATTCATGTAAAATGAAATATTTTAAATTCATTGAAACATCTTCTAAGCGATCAAATTGTTCACCAAGTTCTTCATCTTTGTTGTCGAATATTTGAATTGATAATTGTTGGTTCCGAAATTTCATAGGATTAGTTGGAAATAAGTAGTTCCTCAACTCATCCATATCTTCATTCATATCTTTCAATGCCTCTAACTCCGGAGGCGTAGGCATCTCCTTGTTATTTTTCTCAGGAATCTTCTTATTCTTTTGAAGAAGAAGATTCCTCATAATCTTGTTCGAGTGCTTCAACAACCGAAACAAGTCCAGAAGCAAATTCTTATCCGACTGCGTCAGCTCAATCGTCTTTCTCGACGTCATCAACTCCAAAAGAACCTTCTTCTGATGCTTATTCTTATTCTTCTTTTGAGGAATCTTGTACTCCACATCCATGTCTTAAATAATCGGATCAATAACCTGCAAATTATCTTACATCGAATTCATGACATTGGAAATCGAAATTGGAAATTGAAAATCGAAATGAAGATTCTTGCCACTGTGCAAAACTCTTCTCCAAAAGCGAAACCCTGATTTCCGCAACTGCTTTAGTTTGATTGGGGAGGAAAGTGGTAATGTGCACTTCAAGTATTATCCATTGTGTCGAATGTAGAGGTGATTAAAAAAAAGTCAGCCAATACGGCAGGCCGATCCAAATTTCGAACTATTTTTATTCTCAAAGCCCACTTTTTCTGGCCAAAATCGGCCTGGCGTGCGGATTTTTAGGTTTCCCAAAACCCTTCCCAAACACAAAAAACGCCCAATCTCGAGCAATTTTTCGATCGGGCCGGGTCGGGCTAAACTTGATCAACTCTAGTCTAATGTCTTCTGTACCGTTCCCAGAAGGTGATGGTTGATACTCCTGTCACATGGGGTGTGGAAAGACGCCCATTTGATCGGGCTATGACTACTTCAACATTATATACTAAACTCTTAACCAATAAACCAAATGATATTTGGTGTGATGGTTGAGACTTGAGATATATTGACGTGTTCTTTTGGACTGCATTAATGGATATTCAGTTCACTCTAGTTCAATTTAATTCAGGGAAATCCCTCTCATAGTTTCAATTCAGTTCAACTCAATTCAGTTTCACTCATTTCAGTACAGTGTAGTCCAAAAGAACCCGACTATTGTTAACACTGCTATATTTTCTACTTCTTTTGGTAATGAATTAATTTTTTTAGAAAAGTTCCTACAATTCTACTAGATTATTTTTTAAAGTATATTATATACAAATGCTATTAAGAATATAATGTCAAAATTGTGTATATTGCACAACGCTGAACTATATAAAGTATTAAATTGCAAACCACATTTATATTATTGGACATAAAATTTTTGGTACAACAATTGTAATCCTATATTTTTATTTCGGAGATTCATTAACTTTATAATGCGCAATGATGCAGTCCCTATGAGGTGGTAGATATGAAAGAACTCCATCCATACGATCATTTGGACTATGGTATTCAATCGACGAAGAAAATACAGTAAAATACCCAACCATAAGGTTGAGGGCAATGTTATATGAATCGGGGTCCTACTTTGGATCAATGACAAAAGTAGGATCGAATTGGTAGAATTGGATTGTACGATCGTAAAATTCTGCAAAATTGATAAAATTATCCTAATTAATTCACGTCGAACACTTAATCGATAAAATTCTATGTTTTTCAATTAAAAATTATTGATCTTGAGTAAATTTTCATGTTTCTGCCATGCCTTAATAATTAAGTAGTTAAAATTACAATTCAAGAAATTTTTTGGAAGAAAAGCCTACAATAGCGTTTATGTAACAAATACATGACATACTATTTTAAAGCTAAAATCTCAACAAATATTTCAATGTAGCCATTTTGACATGGTCGACATCCCTAATGCCTTAGCATTTACGGCCAATATAAAAGTAACAAAGAGCTTACCGAATATTCTAAAGACTAAATCACCAACTAATTAATGGAATATTAAACATATTGATATTGTAAAATAAAATTTTGAGCTTTATTATGTTCATCCACTTGTGTTTTTAGTTTATAGACCTGTGTCTTTTCCTAAACAATTGGCTTTAGCAAAATATTAATCATCTTTTTAGAACTATATGGTACGATCGTACAATCCTGAGCGAACTTATTTCAATCTTGTATGATCCTGATCGATCCTAATCGATTATGTGTGATCCTAACCGATCTTGTCAGCAGTTTGATTCTGCACACAATCCGGATCGTTTTTCAATATTTGGGTTGTAGGATCGTACGGTGCATATCACAATTCTAACAACAATAATTAAGGTTAATGAGAATCGTATATAAGAGTATCAAGTGGGAGCTTAACCTGAGCACCTGCTTGATTATCAGGTACTAATCTTATGTGATATAACGAAGTTATTCTTAACCAATTAAAATTGATTAGAAGTAAAATTCATTTTTAATCAACCCCCACCCCCCATCCCCCTACCTTTCAAGGTTAAACAAGTGTTGTATTACCTTATAATACAACGGTTTTATGGAAAGTCATTAACTAGCTAATATATATAGAATGAAGTGAGAATGAGGAGCTGGAAGGATGGTAAGCCCTTCCATCTTCCACCCATAGGTTGTTAGGTTCGATTCTCATAAAGGGAAATGGGGAGATTTGGAGTAGGGTGTACGCCTTGTAAGATGACGTTAATATAATTTATCTTACCAAATTTAATATATATATATATATATATATATATATATATATATATATATATATATATATATATATATATATATATATATATATATATATATATTACATGAGTCATTGGGCTGAAGAAATATTGGTAGCAGTTCATAGGGGTGTAAGTGGATTGAACTGGATTGGACTTTGCCAAATCCAAATCCAGTCCAAAGTTTTTTGGACTCGAGAAATTGAGTCCAAGTCCGATCCAAATATTTTTTGAGTCCAATCACCCAATCCGATAATTTTTTCTTGAGTCCGAATCGGTCACTCAAACCCGATTATTATACTTCCTTCGTTTATTTTACATGTTACACTTTCACTTTTCACGCATGCCAATGCAAAATTTTGAGGACATATATCTCTAATTTTGTATTTGTAAAAATTATACAAAATACACATAAAAAAATACATATTAAGACGTATCTAACAAGATCCCACATGACTATATTTTTATTCACGTCTAAATCACAAACGATGGTCAAAGTGAAATTTGTGAATAGTGAAAATGTCAAAATGTAACATGTAAAAAAAACGGAGGAAGTATTATTTTTTTCCCCGATTTAGATTCAATGATTTTCAACATTTTCTCATAATTGAATTTGAAAAATTAAGCTCATTATATCCATTCCAGAAGATAAGTCACATACATCTTTTATATTATATATATAAATATTAAATATATATACATTATATATATATTATATATAAAAATATATAATATATATAAAAATATTTTTGACTGGATCGGACTTATTGGACTCCAAAGGGATGAGTCCAAATCCGATCGAAAATATTTGGACTCGAAAATTTGAGTCCGAGTCCGGCCCAAAAAGTTCAGTCCAGCCCGGCCCGACAAGTTTGGACTGGACTGGATTGGACTCTGGACTTTTCGCAGTCCGCTTACACCCCTAGCAGTTCATGCCGGCCCTTTATTATCAGTACAAGCTTCAATTTCAAGTACAAGAAAGATAGATAACTAAGATGTAGGAGCAGTTTGAACTTATTATGAAGGATAAACTTCAATGACAGATCTTGGCCCTAGCATAGTAAATATCTTGTACTCACCAAGACCAGCACTTTTGAAGAGGCTTTTCCACTGATCTTCAGTTCTTTCTTTCCCCCCTACCTGAAGATTCATCATTATGTCAAACAAAAGTTGGGAATTCGAGTAGTTGACATTTTCATTGTTGATTTTCACCACCATATCTATGATAATTATCTTGCCACCTTCATCTTTGCTAGCTATTGCCTCTTTGCACCGTTGAAGTATCTTTACGCAATGATCATCACTCCAATCATGGAGTATCCACTGCAACATTTGTTACAAAGCTAAGTGAATTTAATTTTTTTAAGAAAACATGCATAATTTTTTTTTTTAAAAACCCGTAACCAAAATTATCATGATTAATTCTTTTATTCAATAATTTGCAAGTCCATAATATGTAGAAATTAGTTTCTTAAGATAGCTAGATTGCTAAATTTACGTGATATCAAAATTTAGAGTTTTTTGCGAGAATATACCAGGGTAATATAGAGCATCTTGTAGGGATATACCTCACTAATTTTTTTTGTGGGGATATACCAACCTAAATTTAAGTTTTGTTAAAAGGTACCAAAAAATTATTTCCGGCGAAAAAAGTCAAATTTTCGGCCTTTGACTTGCTCAATTACTCTTTGTATAGTGCGTGATATTCAATTGCTTCTATTACATTCATTTCCCTCCAACTTCCTCACCGTCACTTTTTCTCTCTCCTCAGTTTCACTCTTTTCATTTTCTCTTTGCTGTAAAAATCAATTTCTACAGCAAATTCGAACCACATAGTACAATTGAAGAACACAAGAAGTAAATTGAATTGAAATTTAAGCTAAAATAAGACATCATACCTTGTAATTGATGATTTTGGGCTGCCCTTTCTTGCTGAATTGAAGAGCGTTCTTTTTCAAGGTTTAAGGAGAGGGAAATGTTAAGGAAGGGTGTTAGTTATTAAGGATAGGGAAATATTAAGGCAGGGAATTCTTAAAAAATTGTTAAAAAAAACTTTTCAACAGTATGCGCGTGGTTGAGGGGGTAAAACACAACATTTGTGGCTCACTCGCGAGTTCCTACCAAGTTAATGGCCGGAAATTTGACTTTCTCGCCGGAAATAGTGATTTTGGTACCTTTTAACAAAACTTTAATTTAGGCTGGTATATCCCCACAAAAAAAAATTTAGTGAGGTACATCCCCACAAAATGCCCTATTACCCTGGCATATCCCCGCCAAAAACTCTAAAATTTACAGCTAGATTTCAATTCACACGTCAGTCTCTATGAAACATATTGGAAGAACATAATTAATTATCCAAATAGTTTCCGATAGTTTATTACTGATACTTACAACAGGATGATTTATTTAAATAGTTTATTAGCAATTATTTAGTTATGCTGATCATACTGTTAATACTCCCAGAAAGATGGAGTATAATTAAGGATGTAATTATTTGCTTTCAATTTCTCAGTTTTAGGACTAGGGTATCTCACTAAATATGCTTATAATTGAGTTCATTCATTATAAACCCAGGTGTACTATGTATATGGTACACCCAATTGTGATTTTTCCTAATTTGCTCATCTGGAACTCTCCTTTTTAGTAAATTTTGCTCGTTTGAATTATTTCAAATGAGCAATGAGCAAAAAATAGCCTTGGGTGTACCATGTTGACGGTACACCCGGGCGTATGATAAAATTTGTAGTTTTTGTAATTAGTGTGTATAATCTTCACCTTATAAAAAAAGTTTTCGGAAAAATAAGTTTAGATTTATTCCAATAATTTATATCAGTTTCAATACGACTTATTAGAGTAGATGTTTGTTGTAATCATGACTCTGTATTTATATTATTATATATATTGCCAAAGCTACTTATCGAAAGGTATATATATTATTTAGAAATAGTAGGTTGCTGTGGCCTACACAACGGCCGAGACTATCTCTATTCGGCAACTTTTAGCTGATCTTGGCTATTTTCTCCGGCATCCTGTTATTTTATATTGTGATAATGTGTCTGCTACCTATCTGATTAGCAGCATGATCGTATAAGCATATTGATGTTGATTATAACTTTGTCCGTGAAATGGATGCCAAAGGTGGCCTTATGATTCAGGCATGTGCCTACATAGATGCATGTTGCCGATATTTTTACTAAGGGTCTTTCTTCTGATTTATTTGTTAGACATCGTACCAATCTCTCCGTTATTGCACCTCGTAAAGATTGAGGGGGTGTATTAGAGTAGATGTATGTTGTAATCATGACTATGTATTTATATTATTATATACTATCTCCGTTCTTTTCTATTGCAACAATGGGTTTGGGCATGGTTTTAAGGAAGTGAAAAACGTGGGTAGTTTAGCATAAAGGTACACCTTTAATTAACTACAGCAGGAGAGAAATATATCCTTAATAAAGTAAAAGCAACTTTATGAGGCAAAAGTGAGTAACTAATGATGGTTCAGTAAGATAAAGTAAGGACAATATTGTCAGATAAAGTTGCTCTTTTTACCAAAAGTGAAAACCCAAAGTGGTAATTGTTGCAATAGAAAAAGAACGGAGGAAGTATATATTACCAGGAACACCCACCGGAAAAGGTAAGTCGTATTTCCAAACCTCGTACACGTCTAATCAACTAGAAATATAAGTTCCAATAAGATTTAATCATTTAAATCGAGTAAAAATTATGTGAAAAAAAGGCACCAACCTTCCTTTTTTTCCTTCCATGAATTCATCCCTTTTTAAACAAATTTTTTCTCTTGATCGAACAGTAATTAATTAATCAAATGTCTTAGATGAATAACATACGTCAATAACATGGGCGAAAAAGACTAGTTACCTTGAGTAAGACGACTTGAGCAGGAGGAATAGCTTCAAACATGTCACCTTCAACATACCTTATATTCTTTCCATACTCTTTTAACCCTTGAACCACATGTGGTTGATCATAAACAACACACGATAATTCAGGGAAGAGCTTAGAAATGGCCTTAGCCATTGTTCCATTGCCGCCACCGACATCGACTAAGGACTCTACCCCTCCAGTAAGCCCTTGAACTCATTATCATTCACTAACAAGCTTGCAACGAATTGAGCATCGTTTGCCATGGCTTCATTGAAATGCTTGTTAAACTTGGGTGCACATGCTGCATATTCCCACAAACTCTTTTTGTGAGAGCTATAAAAAGGAGTCACATCTTCACTTTGAAACCAACTACAAAAATGTTGCGATGGCTCAACCAGAACTGAGTCAAGCATCATAAGAGCAAATGGTGTTAGGGTAAGAGGGTGATCCTTTAATAAAACTCGAGAGTTTATGGTGAGATCGAACGCTTCTTCTCCATTCGATAATGTTCGAATGGAGAAGAAGTCAGAATGAAAGAGAAGGCGCATTAAACGATCAAGGAAAGGAGCCTTGTTTGGGTGGAGAGACAGTGAAATTGCAAGCTCTTCAGCAGTCATAGACTTGCCATGCTTTTGAATGGCATCGGGGATGCCTAGCTCAATTGCGCACTTTAAGGCCATGGAGTTTAAATAAGAGAGAATATGATTCCAAACATGTGTTTGTGCATTTACTAGCTCTTTAGCCGATTCATTGGCAATGCTAATGGGATCCATTTTGCGCTACACAAACCAGGAGTTCAACTTGTAATATATATGTAGAGAATATGAATTATTGGCAATGCTAATGGCCTAACGTGATACATGTGTGATGATGTCGGAGTTTAATAAAAAGTTAATGTTCATTGGCAATGCTAATGGGATACATGTGTGAGTCCATTTGATGATATGAATTATTTTCGAATATCTCTATTATACAAGTGAATAGGGGGAGGAAGATGGTGTCCCCTTACAAAAGTCGGATATATCCTTAATGAATTTTAATTGCAACATATATTAAATAATCTTTTCTTCTTCCTACTTGCCATATATATTGAACAAGTTAACAATGGAATTGAATTTGAAATTGAAATTTCTATTAAATATTAAATTAAGGAGAATGATTTCCTCTTCTTACATATGGGTGAAAAACTCTGATCAAAAATTAATTTGACAATATAACTTGATTGACACAATCGAAGAAGAAAAATAAAAACTTGAATTTTATATTAATAATTATACCGATAATATTTTAAAACCTAATTGTTGATTATTATTCAAGAATCTCTATTATATAATTCAAACACTTCCACTTTATTAACATTCAACGATTAAACCTCGTTACACAAATTCTTCCACTTTATTTGAGCACAAGCTTTCTTCTCGCTTTATATTTCCTTCTCTAATTGAGAAAAAACGTTAATATGATACGCACGCATAGCGTGCAAAAAATGCTAGTGTTACTCTATTGTAAGTATTGTACTTTGGCATGCCTAATGAGTAGGTATCATTTACTTCCTTTATTTTCGAACATTGTAATGATTTAATTTGGACCATTGCCAACGCACAACTTTGATAATTGATATCTTTAATTATATATTAATTAAAGTTTGATAAAAAGTTAATATTATGAAAATAAACATCGAGTGAAATCTTATAAGATTTTACATATATATGACATTGATATAATAATTGAAGAAATGATCAAAGTTAAGTATCAAATAGTATAAAAGTCAAATTGTTGCAATTTCAGGAAATGAAAAAAATTATGTCAATTCCACAAGTATGCACTATATACAGAGGTTAGGTTCTAATCAGAACCGTGAGAACCACTTAAAATGAACAAATTCGTTGCAAAATAAGCGAAGATTTTCATTTATATATACTCATCATGAATTTTTCTTCTTCTTTTTTTAGCCCTTTTTAAAATCGAGAGATTTTATTGGAGAGATAATAAGCTATACTGCAATGAGATGCTGATAAGTCTATGATGATGAGTTTTTAATTGATGGACTTAGAGTAATTAATTAGATTATTATTTAATTGTTATTGTATGTGATTTACATATTTTTAGAGCACGATAAAAAATTAAATTTTATATTTTTTGACAGGAATAAGAGCATGACATGTGTACTATGGGGGCAACTATGCAAATTAGTTCACATCTTATCCTGTCAAAAATGGAGACGAAGAGCCAATATATATTATTGTCCAACTAGGAAGAAGGACATTGTACCAAAGTTAAATAATTATGTACGTGTTCGTTTTAGTTTTACATGAATATAATTGACTCATAGTCTACATATAAATGTTTTTTTTAAAAGAAGTGTTCTATATATAAGTATGTTTTAACATAGAAAATAGGATTTTTCTAATCCTTGCCACAAGGCATAGGTTAAGAATTTCAAGATTTCATTGAAAACATATGTAATACAATGTAACAAGATTCTATTTGGGGATAATAAATAAATCGTGATAGGAAAAAATAGATTGATCCCATTTAATGAGAAAGGGAGGGGAAGAAAGTCAATGTCGGAAAATTGACTTTTTAGCAAAAAAACATTGAATTGGCCTTAAGAATAAGCGAAGATTATAATGCGCCTTTTTCAACAAAAAAATTTTTATTGCGCCTTTACCAACAAAATAACTATTTTAATAGGCGCCTTTTCAACAAAAAGTTCATATATCTAAAACAAAATACATCGTCCTACATGGCGTTCCCTCACGCATTTTGCCACGTGCTGTTCTCTGCTTTCATTGCCACGTGTCTTCGTTGATTGTGTTTGCCATATCCAGCGCCTTTCTGGTCATTGAATATAATGATGTCCTACTTATGGAAATAATTAAATCAGCAATAAAGTAGCAAATCATTCACCTACTACAAATATCATAATTAACGTGATATATAGTGTTCGAAAAGCTCCTATAATTTCGGCACAAATTATGGAATAAAATAGATAGGAGTGCTAATCGAGTATGAGCAGCTCGCGAGCAACTCGAGCTCGACTTAGTTAACGCTCGGTCAAAACTCGATTTGAGTTGGCTTGGCTCGAGCTCGAGCTCGGCTTAAAACCTTAAAGAGCATGAGTTGAGCATGACCCTACTCGACTCGTTAAGCACGCGAGCAGCTTGATAATTTTTTTATATTTTTTCTAAATATTTATTTTGTTTAATAGAAAAGTTTATTAAAAACTCGAGAGATAGGGACCAGCTTAACAAGCCCAATAAAAATTTACTTTATGGTCCATGATCATAATTCTTAAACTAGTAACATATGTTTAAAAAAATAAAGATTTGTCTATGTTTGTTTGAAAGTTGAAAGAAAACCCTAGTCCATATCACCCCCCCCAATTCCCCAGTTGTCAAAGGACCTGAACTCCTCAAGGCTAAAGCTCAAGTGCTCAACGCCTCAACTGGTCATTCTCTCTCTCACTTCATTCTTAACTCTTCAGTTCACCCGCGCAGATAGAGTATTTTCTCGGCGTAAAGCGAAGACTCAAGTGAGGCTCACTCTTTTCCATAAACTTTTTTGATGTTTTCCGGACGGACAGTAATTTCAAAGAACTTTTTGGTGTTTTTGACCGGATATATGACATGTTCTCTTTTTTCCAGCTTATTTTTCTATTTGTTGATTTTGTTTGTTACTTTCGGTTTAAATTTCGTTTTTTAATTCAATTTCGATTACATATTGTTGTTGGGAATTTAATACTTGTTATGTTGGATATGAATTTAGACTATTCTTGTTATGTTCGATTATAATTGCGTTTGTTATGTTTTATTTTGAATACTTGTTAGCTTCATTTCGTTTATGTATTGCAAATTTGCAACTGTGGTTGGTGTTTCACTGTTATATGTTTGATGTGAATTTAGACTTTCTTTTGTTCTTGTTTGTTGGTTATCCCATTTTCCATGTTGATTTGAATTTAGACTGTGTGATGTGTGTTGTGTGATGTGTGTTATGTGTTGTGTAATATGTGTTGTGTGTTGTGTGTTGTGTTGTGACGTGCTATGTGGTGTGTGGTGTGTGGTAAACTGTCTAGTAAAGTAGTAATAGTAATATTATCACTCTATAAATGCATATATGTCCAGTAATGTTGACAAAGAAACTTCCCCTCCTAATTATAACCCTAATGTCGTTGAGGAATTCTTTGCGAATCTCAATGATGAGATGTAGGAAGATGAAGAAGAACCTGTAGTAGAGGAACTACCTAACTAGTAGAAAATAACTCTATTACTGCTATTGAATTGCTGCGGTTTTCACTATACGCTGTAATAGGCTGCGTGAGAAAAAAAAAAGGTTCAATGTAAGCTATTTCTACCGTTTTTTTATGGAAACCGCGACAATAGAATAGATATTTTTTATTTAATCTATGCTGCGGTTTCCATAAAAAACCGCAACAATAGGTCTCGTTTAATATTATAACGTGCTAGGGTTTTCACCCCCTCTCACTCTCTTATTTTCTGTCCACCATTTTCATCTCTTGTGTCTTCCCCTCTCACTCGTATCTCTCATCTCCCCTCTCATCCTTTCATCCTCTGTCTTCTTCTCTCACTCGCATTTCTCCTCCTCTCATCCTCTGTCTCCTTCTCTCACTCGCATCTCGCATCCTCCTCTATCTTCATATGTCATCTTCTCGTCGTCGCATCAGCCACCATCTTCAACGACAAACTTAACGGCTTCGCTTCCACCACCGCCGAACTACATTAATGGGTGGCAAAATTCTCGGATGGCGGCGAAGATCTTGGATAGAAAGACGACAAGATCTGGAAAGGTGCGAAGTTCTCGGGGTGGCGGTGAAGTGCCTGGTGGTTTTTGACGGCTTGATGAAGTCTACCCGGCGGTTTTTTTAAGCCATGAGGCCCGCGACGGAGTTATAAGCGATAGACACACCTCCCTTGCTGCGACGAAGGAATCCCAACATTTTGTTCTCTTTTTTTATATGTTTTTTACTACATCTACGGTTATGGTTTATGAGATTAGGTTTATTTTCTATCTGATGTTAGTTTTTTTTTTAGTTTCAATTTTAGTTTAATTTTTAGAATGGATGTGATGTTAGTTTAATTTTAGTTTCAATTTTAGTTTAATTTTTAGAATTTGGTATGTGGAATTGTCACAGGCTCACAGCCCATCCACATGCATACCTAATACATAGCAGAAGTATTTGGTATGTGGATTGTCATTTTATGGGCCTAGAATTTGGTATGTGGAATTGTCACAGGCTCACAACCTATCCACATGCATACCTAATACATGTATGTGGAATTTGGTATGTGGATTGTCATTTCAGGTGGAGCAATGGTTGTAGTGGAAATAGTAGTAGGTGTCCCCATTGTAGTATTGTACACCGCCGCTGGATACGTGCTGCAGCTACGTTTAAGGACCTTAATTTGGTCCATACTTTGGAGAAAACCAAGTTAAAAAAGAAAACTAGATTACTACTTCAATTTTCATCAAAATCATAGTTGATTTAAAACTACATCATTTAATTTGGTTATATTTGCGTCACTTTACAACCTGAGTAATGCTATGTTTAGTTCACCTTATTTTTACTTATTTCGGATCGAAAGATATCGGTTCGATCATACCGTATTAGATCGATCGAAAAAATAACTTCGCCCGATCAAGTCGGTTCAGATCTTGCTTATATTTAAAAACTTATTATTATTGTTATTGATGTGTCGTATTTTTATATAGGTTTTAGGTACATTTAGGTTGCATTTTAGGAACATTTAGGTGCATTATAGTTCATAATTACATACTATTACTTAATTTACGAAACATTACTCCTTTTGTGTGTTCGTGGTATTCTTTGAGGAATTTCAGTGTATTCGTAAGATAATCGGAGTATCATTGGACAAGCATGAGTACTTAGGAGCAATTGGAAGCAATCTACGTTGATAAGAATCGTTATGAACATATTTGAGTACAATTTGGAGTTTAAATTGGAGTTGGAATTCATTGAAAGAATTGTGGTAATCAAGTCATGTTTACTCTTTTATCCATAACTTTTGACTCGTTAGTGATAATTAGATTATTCCAGCGGCATTGGAAAGTAGGCTTGAAGAGCTTTCCAACGATAGGTTGCACGGTCCAAGGCGAGTTATATTCTAGGAGATATGGGCTTTGCAAGTTGGCCCATTTTGCCCGAGGCTTCCTACGCGCGCGGATTACTTAATTCGGCCCTTTAATGATTTTTCCTTATCTTGTAACTTGTTTTCCTACTAGTATTAGGAGATGTAACTTTATATTAGAGGATTTCTAATTATGTTAGATTATCTATTCATTATTCACATTTTCACTTTGAACGCTATTTTCCTTCTTAGATTTTCCTCTCGAGTTTTATGCCCTTGTTTATTTTCTATTGCTACTTTGGAGATTCAAGATTGAAAATTTCATATTCGTCTAATCGTCTTCTATTCAAGTATTGCGTATCAAGTTTTATTCTTTCTTTCTCTTTTGTTTATATAATTATGTTTTCAATTAAGTTTATTGAATCTATTGCCATGATTAGTGAGTAGTCTTTTTAATTAGGATTAAGTTGAGCCCTAGTATGGATTGGTCAAAATGGGTCATCACAGAGCCATACATCAGTCAACACAAAACATAGAAAAACACGTTAGTGACAACTGAGTACATTAAGCCAGACAAATAGCTTGTAGATAAGTAATAGAACCTAAGCATGATATTATAAATAAAAAAAACTTCCTGATACGATACCACAAAGTAAAAACATGCCACGACAAAAAAAACAGAGAACCTTGACTTAATAACCCATAAGAGGGCTTAAATCAAATTATAGAACTTCTAACAGGATTATTATTATTGCCTATGTAGACATGTCAATAGAAACAAATTTGATTTTGTGTTTGGGCACGCACCAAGAGCTAAAAATGATGAGATTATGAGAAGATACTTAGGGTCCGTTTCTTCGCATAAAAACAACCGAACCGAACCGAATTGAATCGATTGAACCGAATCGAAAATGAATCGAACCGAATCAATCGAACCGAATCAATTAAATTATAACTAATTAATAGTAATGATTATCATCTAGGAACCGAACCGAACCGAATCGAATCGAACCGAACTAAACCGAACCGAATCGAAAATAAGCTTCGGGAGAACAGGCCCTTAGTTATTATCCATTTTGAAAACTCAATAATTAGATATATATCGGAGATACTTAGTTATTGAATTTTATTTTTTTTAAAAAAAATTGTATGTTATAGTCATGAAAAGATGTAACGAACTTACAAACTTAAGGAACTATCTTTAAGAGCTCTTCCAAAACTTGGAACTAATCTTTCAGAATTTTAAAAAAAATGAAGCTTTCAATTTTTTTTGTGTTGTAATGCTTCCTGAAAGCATATTAAATGAAGTTTTATGGGGTCTTCACTAAGTGTTACAAATTCTTATATTTAACCATTATGTAAAGTATATATAAGCGAGAGAAAAAAATGAAATATATCACCTACTTAAAAGATAGAACTAACTAACTTCATATTTATGAAATGTTAAAAATTTAAAATTCATTATTTTTTTTGTCTTTTTCATTCTCTTCTTAGTTGCATACTTGCATTCATTTCATTCGTGGACAAAGCATGTTTAATTTATGTAGCAACCAAATCATCAACATAAGATAATTATTCACAAATCGTCTCACCAAATTTATCAACCATATAAGTAAGCACAACCCCTTAAAAACAAGGAAAATTTGCCAAAAAAACCTTTTATAAAAGTTCAATTTTGCCAAAAAAACCTTTTAAAGCATTCTTTGCGTTAAAAAAAACCACAAACTTAATTTTTTTTGCAAGATGAAACCTATTTCCAATTTCCAGGTGTGGTTTTTGAGATGCATAGGGGTGGTCCTTTTATCTTCCTTTAAACCCCTATTTTCATTAACTACAAGACACCACCCATATGCATCTCAAAAACCACACCGAAAAAATGCGTATAGGTTTCATCTTGCAAAATAAATTAAGTTTGTGGTTTTTTCTCGCAAAGAATGCTCTAAAAAGCTTTTTTTTTCCGCAAAATTACACTTTTAAGTGGTTTTTTTTGGCAAATTTTCCTAAAAACAATAAACGAAAGAACAAAGAAGGAGAAAAACTAAGGATTTAAATTTGAAAAGAACAAGTGGTTTAATTACCTTATTATAATTCATGGACACCAAATTTATCTACTGGTTTTTGAAGTAGTGGCAAGTGCCATGCCTTTCTATTCCACTGACACAAGGATAGCATGTTATATGAACACTTGATGGTAGAACATCAGGTAGCATTCTTATTGGAGAATTATAAATTTCAACTGTTCGCAACTTTGGAAGACCTCCCTCCTTCACTGTCCACTTATTTAAGATAAACAAACCATCAATAGTCAAATAAGTGAGCTCAGGAAAGCCATTTTCAGAGCAACACAACTCATATCCAGGAAAGCCCAGGGTGGTTGGCATGTTCTTCACCGGGGACTAAATCTATCCCACCGGATTTCTTATACCTCAAAAGTAAAACAAAATACCATAACAATTTCATCTCAAATATTTCCATCATCAAATCAATATCAATAGGGATGCCTAATGGTCTTACACCCAAAATTAAGCAGAAAAACTAGGATCGCAACCCTAAGTAATTCAAATTACAAAATCATCTCATTTCCATCTTCTTATCAAAAACAACAATACAAACTCAATAGTTCTCAAAATCAACAACCATGCTCACAACATACCAAAGCATGAAATCAACAATCTCACAACAATACTAATAAATCATAAAATAAAGAATAATCCTTTAACATTCCAATAAAACATAACAACAAATAATATAAAAATCCGATAAGTTTCAGCTCAGATTAGGGTTAATGATCTTGACCCGGATATAAAAACAGATCAGGTTTAGGTTAGGGGGTATTCAACCCAATTATAGGTGACCCGAACACGAACTCGACTCAACCCGACCCGATTATATTGTCGTGCCTAAAACACAGGTGAAGTAGGATCTTGGCCTTGGAACCAAGAAGGAATATGATATGTCATAGGAAGAGTGCCATGAAAGTTTTTCAACCTGGGACACATGAAATAAATTATGTATTTTAGTTGTGGCAGTGTAATCGTAACTTGTAGGCAACCTTCCCTACTGTAGCTAAGACTTGAAAAGGGCCATATTACTTAGGATTGAGTTTATGATTGCTCATATGCTTGACATTAACTTGTCTATAAGGCTGTAATTTAAGCCAAACTCAATCACCAACACCAAAACTTCTCTCTGACCTGTGTTTGTCAGCTAGATTCGTCATTCTGCACTGAGCTCGAGCTAAATGGAATTTAACCAAGGCAATCATTGCTTCTCTTCTCATTAGGCTTCTATCCACTTCATCATTTGATGAATCTCCCGGCTAAGTAAGGCAAATGCACAAGAGGAGCCTCGGTTATAAACAACTTCATATGGTGTGAGTTGTGTAGAAGTATGAAAGTGGGTATTGTACCACGATTTAGCTACTGGTAACCACATACACCAATCTTTTGGGGAATCTCCACACATACACCTCAAATAGGTTTTCAAACACCTATTAACTACCTCTGTCTGTCCATCTGTCTCAAGTTGATAAGCAGATGACAAAAGGAACTCAGTCCCATGAAGAGAAAATAAACCCTTTCAAAAATTGCTCAAGAAAATAGAACCTCTATCACTGACAATAGACTTGGGTCAACCATGCAACTTGAATACATTATCTAAGTATGATTGAGCCACTTGTATTCTTCGTGTGAAAGGACGGCTCAGTGCCATGAAGTGTGCAACCTTACTAAACCTGTCTACCACCACAAAAATCACTTCTTTTCCCATGGACTTAAGCAAACCAAGAATGAAGTCCATAGATATATCCACCCAAACTTCTTCAGGCACATGTAATGGCTGTAATAAGCCTGGTTTAGCTGCATTTTCATATTTAGATGATTGACAAACCTTATTGCAATATAATCCTTGACAAATTGTTTCACACTCTTTGTCATACCCTTCCAATAAAAGAGGCTTTTAAGCTTCTTTAAAGTGGCTTTCTCGCGTAATCTCCACTTTCGAAGATGCGTGTTGCCATAATAGAATTTTAGTCTTGAGTGTAAAATCCGAACCCACAACAATTTTAGCATCTCTTCTAATCACCCATCTACCAATTAACATATATCCAAAGAACCCATGCTCCTTGTTGTAACCGATGAAGAATAGTACTCAAGAACCGGGTCTTGCTAATAACGGGCATGAATAAGTGAACTCAAGTTAGATAAGAGACATTGCCATGCATAAAATTTCAAGCACCGTGAACTCTAGATAGTGCATCACTGTCAAATTTTCCTTCCCACACTTATATTGAATTTCATAATTGAAACCCATTAGTTTGAATTACCAAAACTGCTGGAAGGAGTTGATTTTTTTTGTTGTAGTAGCCACTTAAAGCTTTTTTGATCAGTTCTAATCACAAACTGATTACTCATCAAATACTGCTCCTGCTTTTGTACTGAAAATACTATGGCCAATATGTAATATCCCATATTTTTGAGTATTTATTAAATTGTTAAATATTTATTTTCTAAAATAAATATTTTAAGCAAAGAGTATTTTAGTATTTTCTTGGTTTGAAATTATTTTGGCGGGAGATGGCGCCAAACTAGGATTTCGACAAACTTTTGATATTAGAGTATGTCCAATGGTTGGACCGATGGACTCTCAAAGGGACCATGAGGAAAGAGAGTGTTAAAAAAATAATAAACAATGAAGAGAGAGAAAAGAAGGGAGGAGAGAAGGTGTTAAACGGTCTATCCCAATGAACCGTTTAACATCTTCTTTTCTCTCAAAATTTGTGTTGGTTGTGACAAGTGGCAGAATCTTATTGGTTTATGGGAGATATGATGTATCCATCCGATGGTTGTAAATATTAGATCTGGACGGCTGATATTTGAATAATTATTCATGCTTTTTTTTACCGTTATTTGTAAATAACGGTCATATTTAATAAATAAAAATTAAATTTAAAAAAAAACTTTACCAACAACTCTATTTTTCTCTTTTCTATAAATAGAGCCCAATATTAAGATATTTTCGTACATTTTTCATACATCTCTTTTTCATTAAACACTTAATTTTTGATTAAATGAAATAATTTTCTTGTACTTAATTTTTGTGTTCATATAATTTGAAGAAGGTTTTAAAATAACTTCGATTAACATAAATAATTAGTTATAATACAAATAAAAAATTATAACAGTTCATCATTAGTGTATTTTAATTACCCCAAAATGATAAATATGGTGAAGAATTGGGATTAATCAAATTAATAAGGAGAGAGAAAATATAGGGGGGTATGGTAAATAGTAGGAGAGAGAATTTGATGACCCCAAAAGTTTGTCTAACTATTGGGAGTAAGAAAATAGAGGTTTTTGAGTAGATTGGGTGTGAGTGATGTGGAGGAGAGAGAAATTAATATAGTATTTGATAAACCCCTTGAAGGGTTCAACCATTGAACATGCTCTTAAAGCCTGGTCAAAATTTTATTAAAATACATTTTTTAAAACAATTAAATGATGGATATATCTATGGACTTCATTACTGGTTTACACACATAAATAGTAACTACCCCATACCTTAAGCCATCTTTTCCACACAAAAACTTTGAAGAATCCAAACTCTCTTACTTCAAGGTTCTTTCTTCTTTTCTTAATCTATTCTAGTTCTATATTTCTTATTCAAGTTCCAATTTTCTTTGGTTTAAGAAAAAGATTTTCATGTTTTTTACTCAAAAATATTATGCTCATGATAGGTCATTCATGTTTAAATTCATGATTAAGTTCATGTGATAAGTTGCTTATTAGATTTTTATATTATTGGTTGGTTAGAGATCGCTTAAGCATAAGACTAAGTGAAGATACTAGTATACTCTTTGTACAAGATCAAGGCACGTTATGTAGCTAGATCTTTTGAAATGTGATTTTATGTGTTAAAGTTGTTTATTGATTTAATGGTTGAATGGATTTAGAAATTTGGTTTAAAATGGTTACAATATTTTATTATTCACTCTTGGAAGTGAAAAGAAGGAATGATTTTATCAATCATTTTTATATGAAATTTTTGTTATCTTTTTTGAAAAATTAAATTATTATTACAAGGAATGGTTTGATTGGTTTTTATGAACTTTGAATGTTCAAAAAGTTGTTTATGAGAAAAGGACAGTTATTCATGACTTACAAGACATATTATTATTATTACCGCTTGATTAACATCAAGAAGGGTTTATGCTTCAAAGTCCACTTGTTGGCAATTATTATTACTCCTAGATATAGATCCGTGATGGGATGACTAGTTTGGGGGTGTGCACACTTAGGAAAAGGAAGGGGAGATAAGAAGAGGAATTGTTTTCAAGATTATTTTAATCCAAGTTATTTAGAAAGAGTTTGTTCTTAAAGGTTACTCTTGAATTATTAGTTAAAGTGTTTGGAAAGAGTTTATTATTAAAAAGTTATTCTTGAATTATTAGTGATGGAATTTTCGAAATGTAAATTGTTACGAACTTGCAAATGTGTTACTTATCTAGTACATTTCGTACTCAGTTTTATACTGACGCGTATATCCTTTTTCCCATTTGGCTTTGCCCTGTTTACCTATTTGGTAAGCAGTTTTGCAGGTGAATTTTGGATGTGCGTGGGAACATACTAGGAGGGGGATCTTCACCTAGATTAGGGTGTTTTATTTATTTTGAGTTTGAGACAATATTTATTTCTAGTAATAAAGAGTTATTATTATTTTGGTTAAAGTCTTCCGCTGCAAGTTTTTTTTATTAGTTAGTAGTTAGTTGTCGAAAGCGTGATAGTCACATGGCGGTAATACTCCTAAATTACTCAAATATTATTTAATAAATTATTTATTTAAAAGTGAGTAATTTGGGGTGTTACAAAGTGGTATCAGTTTTCCAGGTCTTGAAAAGATAAAAGTTGAACATTAAAATTGATGGGTAGACATAAGATGGGCATATAGAGTTTCGCATTTGCATTGTAAATTGGGCCGACAATCTCCGTCCGTGATTAGGAAGGCTTTCCTCGACGCCGTGGGTAACTTCCTTACTCGGGAGCTATAATCACCTTGGTTATTCTATATCTTGAAATCTAGTACACTTTAATTTTTTTTTTTGAAATAAATACTTTAAGCCATAGTGGTGCAATTAATAAATCTTGGACCATTTTAAATTTTTAGTTAACATATATGATATATTAGTATTACCTATATTTATGGGTGTGGTCGGCCTTACGCAAGACGCTTTGTTTAGAATATAGCCGTCTTCTATTTTCTCTCTCATTTCTCGTCTCTCCTGTTCTTCATAAGATGAAGAACCCCAAACTAACCGCCTCCCATTTCTCACCGATTAGCATCCATTTTTTTTCGAATTTAGCCATCCTTCCTTCAAATTCCCAACGAACTCGCCTACTTGTTCTTCGTTCTTCCTTGTTCATCTTCAAATTTTTTCTCTACCATCATACACTTTCTAATAAACTATAATCACATACTGATCACATGGGTTGCGATTACTCATTCACATTTTCGACTTTAAACCTTCCTTAATTTTTTTTTGGTGAATTAGGAGTAACATTAAGTTAAAGAGTTATGGCCAAATAACCTATTACAATCCGAAAGTAAAAGTTCACTGTAATAATCCGGCATAATTGGCATTAGCCTAACTACATTAAGAGGGTCTTCCCATTACACATTTGCTTAGCTATTACATCCGCCATTTTGTTGTCGTTTCGCCTAACGAATGTGAGCTTCATCTCCGAGAAATAATGCCGCAGCCTCCCGTAATTGTTGATGATATCACTATATAAGTCAGTATACATTTCCTTGGAATTGATAGCCTCCACTGCAGCTTTACAATCCGAGTGAAAGGCTACATGGGTAAGGTTAGCCTTGCTTGCTACTTGCATATCCCTTGTCTAATAGCAAGCAACTCTGCGTGAAAAAGGGTTAGTAGCATAAGTTGATCAATGAAATCCCATAATCCACATCCCTTGATTATTTCTAACCAAGCCCGCAATACTCGACTTAGTTTCAATATCCACAAAGGTGGCGTCAACATTCACATGGACATAAGAGTGTTCGAGATTCAACCACGGGGAATCCAGACCTGTGCTAGTAGGGTGAGAGGAATTCAGATTTTCATGGAAGTATTTAGCAAGACGCACCGCATTTTTATGAGAAACATCGACAGGAGGGAACGGGGTTTTATCGAAGGTAAACTTTTTCCTATTTTTCCAAATCGCAAAGCATATAAAAGGAAACGAGACGGCCAGGGTATTTCAAGGACTCTAGCATGGGTTTGAAGATTGTCTTTAAGCCAGCCCTCAATGTGGGTATAATCCCAAAAGCGAGAGGGGAGAGGAAACGACTGCCATACTTGGGTTGCATAGATACAATCCCGGATGACATGAATGGAGTTCTCATCAATGTGGGGGCAGGAGAGACACTTTGGGCTGGGTATAATGTGACGGTTTCTAAGTAGAACCCTATGTGGAAGTCTATCACACCACATTAGCCACACAAAGAACTTGAGTTTGGGAGAGTGTTGCTCTTCCAAATCCAGTCACTTCCCAGGTTGGCTTTGCGATTATTGATAATACCCGTCAAGGCCCATCAAGAACTGATGCATTCGATCTTCTTCTTGGAGTCTTTCAAATTTGGCGCTAATATCACACTTGCACCCACTACAAACACAACTCGAAACCGTCACATATGCTGCGAGATTATCCCATAGTTTCGCGAGGCGACCAAAATAGGAGTCAATCGTCTCGCCTTTGGATTGTTTACAATCCCCGATGGCTGTCTTCAGTTGCTGCTCGCGAGCACCATTGCGTACACAAAATCGATCACGTAAATTCGTCCGCTCTTGTCCTGGACCCACACCCCTAATAAATAGAACGATATGGTCGAGCGAATGTCGGGGTCAATGGTGTTAAGTAACCACGAAACCAACATCGATTTGACAGTAGTCTAGTCTTCCAATTGCTCGGCATCAGTGGGCTTCATCACGGTGCCGTTGACGAATCCAAACTTGCGTTTGGCCTGAACAGCTATGCTAATAGCTCGTGCCCACTTTTCATAATTTTATCCCTTCAATTGAATAGGAGTGACCAAGTTTCCTGGGTTATCTGAAGAACCCAAAAAATAGATGTCTTTGTGGGATTAGGATTATGTTTCTCACCACTTTGCTCGCTATTCTTCTCGTCAACAATGGTGGAGAAAAAAAATTTCCAGTCATTTTCTTGGAGTTCTTGGTTAGTTCGGGTAAGTCAGGTGCAAAGCATCAATTGTCGGTTTTTTTTTTTCCGATCTAATCAAGATTATTGGCTCTAGATACCATGTTAAGTTTCCTCAATTAATACATTAGGGAACATGACCATATGTGCTCCCTGCTACCCCGTTAGAGAACATGACTGTGTGTCTCTAACTAACCTCATTAGTGAACTTGACTATATTTAAGCAGAACAAAAAACATGACTTCGCGTCCCTTTAGTTATCATAGGAAACATGTGTAAAACCCCATGATTCCTTCTACCTTTAAGAACATAGAGATGTTTACCGCAGTGAAACACAAGGTATTTATTTAAGGATTTTTTAACTACAATAATACAAAGTTGTTCTCGTTCTCTCGCAATAATACAAACTTTTGATTATTTTTAAATTATACAAACTTTTACCCAAAATTCCTTCAGTAGGGCATGACCGGTTAGTGACTTGTTGGTGCAGGTAAATTGCTTACGTGGCACTTACTTCTTCTTCCTTGTTTGCTCTGGTTCTTCTTCCTCCATTTTTTTTCATTTCATTCTTGTCTCCTGCTCCCCTTCACTGTCTTTCTCCCTTGCCCACCCCTGACCCCACCCCCACCCCCACCTCTAGCCCCGAAACCGATCTCCTCAACCACTGCCCTTTTCCCCTGATAGAGCCGCCCTACCCCGAAATCAGCCCCACCAAGAAACCATGTCTGTTTCGGAGCAAACTTCAAACAATCTTAAAGTCGCCAGGAATTTAATTCACAAAAATGGCGCAATCATTAAAATTTGGAGTTTGAGGAGAAATCATTAAGTGAAAGGATTGAAAGAGTGGGGATGAAAGAGAAGCAAGTGAAGGATCGGATGAGGGCGGTGAAGGAGAGGAAGAGGATGGTGGAGGAGAGAGAAAAGGCAGAGGATGGCTGGATTTGGTGGTTTTCGGGGGTGGGGTGGCTGGGTTTGGTGGTTTTTGTTGGTGGTTGTGGGGTGGGGGAGACGGACTAGGCGTGGGGTGGTTGGGATTGGTGGTTTTCGGTGGTGGCTATGGGGTGGGGGGAGACGAAGTGGGGGTGGTTTCGGTGGTGGCCGTGGGGTGGAGGAGATGCTCGGGGCCGGGGTTGTTCGGGTGGGTGGTGGGTAGGGCGTGGGAAGGTGACCGTGTCCCGGTGGGCTTCGGGGGTGGTTTCGGTGGTGGTGGCTGTGGGGTGGAGGAGGGGCCGAGGTGGTTCGGTGGGTGGGGGGTTAGGGGAGGAGGGAGAAAGAAGAAAGATCATTTTGTAATTTTTCTTTTACATGTTTTACAGGTTACAAGTCAACTTGACCTACAGGAGGAATTTTGATGTAAAGTTTGTATTATTAAAAAATAATCAAAAGTTTGTATTATTGCGAGAGAACGGGCAAAAGTTTGTATTATTGTAGTTAAAAAATCCTTTATTTAACTAAGATAATAGTTTACTAGAAAACTTATTTTCAATGTCTAAATATAGAAATGCAATGGAATATAGAAAGACTAAATCAAACTTAAATCCTCATTACATATTGGAAGTATTAAATCCTCTTAATTAGAATAAATCCCTTGTAAACAAACAATCCAAAATACCATAACGAAAAATTGTTTCCTCAAATAGAACGGTAAATAAGATCATTCAAGACACCCTTAACCCATGCACAGACTGTTCTTCATGACCTGTAAACGACACTGCTCGGCACTTGACATAAGGTCAAAATGGGACATCACATAACCATAATTAGCCAACACAAAACACAGAAAAACACGTTAGTGACAACTGAATACATACACCAGACAAATAACTTGTAGATAAGTAATAGAACCTAAACATGATATTATAAAAAAAAACTTCCTGATACAATACTACAAAGTAAAAATGCCACAGCCAAAAAAAATTAGAACAGAGAACCTTGGCTTAATAATCCATAAGAGGGCTTAAATCAAATTATAGAACTTCTAACATGATTATTCTTGAGCCTATGTAGAGATGTCACTAGAAACAAATTAGATTTTGTCTTTGGGCACCAAGAGCTAAAAATGATGAGAAGATACTTAGTTATTATCCATTTTGATTACTCAATAATTAGATATATATTGGAGATACTTAGTTATTGAAGTTCTTAATTTAATTTTTTTTGTATGTTATAGTCATGAAAAGATGCAACAAACTTAAGGAACCATCTTTAAAAGCTCTTCTAAAACTTGCAAGTAATCTTGAGAATTTAAGAAAAAATGAAGCTTTTGATTTTTTTGTTGTTGTAATGCTTCCTGAAAGCATATTAACAGAAGTTTTATGGGATCTTCACTAAATGTTACAACTTCTTATATTTAACCATTATGTAAAGTATATATAAGTGAGAGAAGAAAATGAAATCTATCACCTACTAAAAAGATAGAATGAACTAGCTTCATTTCTATGAACTGTAATATTGAGGCACCAAAATGTTAGAAATTTTAAATTTATTATTTTTTGTCTTTTTCATTCCCTTCTTAGTTGCATTCATTTCTTTCGTGGACAAAACATGTCTAATTTATGTAGCAACCAAATCATCTACATAAGGTAATTCTTCAAAAATCGTCTCATCAAATTTATCAACCATATAAGTAAGCACAACCCCTTAAAAACAATATACGAAAGAACAAAGAAGAAGAAAAGCTAAGGATTTAAATTTGAAAAGAACAAGTTGTTTACCTTATTATAATTCATGGACACCAAATTTATCTACTGGTCTTTGAAGAAGTGGCAAGTGCCATGCCTTTCTATTCCACTGACACAAGGATAGCATGTTATATGAACACTTGATGGTAGAACATCAGGTAGCATTCTTATTGGAGAATTATAAATTTCAACTTCTCGCAACTTTGGAAGACCTCCCTTCTTCACTGTCCACTTATTTAAGCTAAACAAGCCATCAATAGCCAAATAAGTGAGCTCAGGAAAGCCATTTTCAGAGCAACACAACTCATTTCCATAATAACATATATGCAATTGAAGGTTTCTGAGCTTGGGAAGCTTCTCAAGAATTGGCATAGGATCTTCTGAAAATTGACAATACCAAAACCCCAACTCCACTAAATTTTGAGGAAACATTTCGAAATTTCTTGGTAGATAAATTCGCGGGAACCTTTCAGCATCAATATGTAAAACTTTTAAAGAACCACAAGCTGATAAGATTATAGGATTTTCATTTATTATATTAGCATGAATTTTAAGAGACAAACTCTTTATGCTTGTTGATTTTAGGAAAGGCTCCAAACTTTCTTTCTTCGAAACACAACTCGCTGAAAGCTTCCTCATGCTTCTTAATTCTACTAAACCCCCTACATCAACCCTATCTAAGTCCACATCTTCGAGCTTCTCCAAATGGCTCAATTGGTCTAACTTCAACATCTTACTTCCCTCAATCTCATATCCTTGGTGATCATCAACTTCTTGAGATAGAATTCTAGATGGAAAGTACAAATGTCTCAAAGATTTCATCTTCCATAATAGATTAGGTAACTTGATTATAACCCTATTAACTCGTAAATCAAGGATCATTAAGGACCTCAAGTTACCAATTGAAGATGGTAGGTCAACAATACGAGTATCTTTCAAGCTTAAATACCTTAAGAATATTAGGTCTCCAACTACTTTAGGTAAACTCCCTCGCAAACTAAGACCTTCGAAATCCAAAACACGAAGCAACTGAAACTCTTTGCAAATAGTTACTATCCATTCACAAGATCCTTCCTCACTATCTTCTGAAGGAAAAAACATGAGTGATCGAAGAGATGACACTTCTTTTGAAGACTTTAGAAGAGGAGAAGGTACCTTTTTATCAACATATATAGTCATACGACGAACCTTCTCATTTGGTGCACTTAGGAAGGAGTGTTGTTGCTCTTTTTTACAAGCTTGATAATCGAATACATGGATATAATTTTCTTCTCTCGTTGATCTCTAGACATTTATCTCTCATAAGATCATGAAGACGACATGTTTTAATCTTACCATCCGAATCTCTACTCCCTACTTGAACCATACCTTTTTGCACCAATTCATTCAAGTAAACTTCAGCAATGTCATCCAATGATCGATTGATGCAACTTTATCTTGAGTTGATGAGACAATTCCTTCGCTATCCACAAATGATATAGTTTTTGCACCGGAACTTCGAAATCCTCGGGAAAATTACCCAAATGTAGGAAGCAAGGTTTAATATTGTATGGTAATTCGTGGTAGCTCATGGCTAACACTTCATACACTCCATTATATGATTCATCCCCTTGTAGATGAGAAGGAAGATTTTCAGAGATTGATTCCCATTCTTCAACAGATTTTTTAGTTGCCAGAATTCCTCCTAATACAACAATAGCCAAGGGATGACCATTACAATGATCAAGCATCTTCTCACCAAGCCCCACCATTACAGGATCTACAGGTGCGTACAAACAAGTGAGATATATAATCAAATTCAGGCAATAAGACCATACATCTATATTGATTAGGTATAAAATAAACCATACACATATAATGCATGCATGTTTAAAAAGTTCCATTATTATTTTGAATATCCATAAGAAGTATAAAGTTCCTAAACTTTTTTTCATTTCTTTCATCAAGTTTTCTCGAAAGTTCGAATACTAACATTCTCTAATTGCTAATTCAATATGTTTTTTTAGGTTGTGGTAGTTCTTAGAGCATCACTAACAATGAACCCAAAAAAAAGGTTCATCATTCTCTCTCCTCATTTCTCTCTCCTCCACATCATTTTCACAAACCATTTCCATTTTCACTCTTAACCATGAACCCAAAAATAATGGTTCATCACTCTCTCTCATCCTTTTTTCCTACCCCACCACATTTTCTCTCTCTTCAAATAATTATCACAAGTTGTATTGATTTAATGTAAAACCAATTAATGCTAATTAATTCTAATTAGCTCTTATAATTATTAATTCATAATTAGTTATTTTTATTATATATTAATTATCGATGACTAATTAATTATCGTAATCTAATTAATTTTTTTTTTTGGAAATTAATTAATATTAGTTGACAAATAGTTAAAAAGATGCATAATGGGAAGAGAAATGATAATGGGAAGAGAAGAGAAAACTGAAATTGTGATAAAAGTATAGCAAAATTGGTGTCTATTTATAGAGAATGAAAAAATATGAATTTTGGTATTTTTTTTATTTTTTTTTGAGTTGTATTTTTTGAAATATTAAAGTTACAAAATTTGTAACGTTAATAATTAAAGGGCGAATAGAAATAAGACAAGTGGCGGGGAGGGGAGTGGACGACGGCGGCGCGCCCGGTGCCACGTTGGCACGCGTCACCGCTGCCCCCGGTTTTGTCGTTTTCCGCGCAGCCCCTCCAATTCGGCGCGACACGTGTAGGTTTATTTTTTTTTGCCGATTTCTTTCTCCCGCAACTCGCCAGCCACCTCTCTTCTTTGCCATGAATTTATATCACGAACCATTCGGAATTCCGAATGGTTTTGCCTCGGTCCATGTGTCAACCATTTTCCCATTCATCATTAAGACAAATATTAATGGTTCAAGCTCATGAACCATTATTTTGTTCATCATTAACAATGCTCTTATAACCAAACATTTAATTTAAACAAGTTATGCTTTCTGTTAATTCTAGATGAATCAACCAATCACACATTGACGTCTGAGAAGAAAAAGGGCCCCTCCCACTACTGGCAATTTGATTATTTATTTATAAGAGACACAATTTTTGTCTACCTAGTGAGTTATCTACCCAATAGAGATAAACATTAATAATAAGTGAAGTCCAACTCAATAATAATATTAATTATATATTTATTTTTATTTTTAGTGGGTAATTTAATTTATCTGGTAAGTACGTGTATCAAACAGGAGAAACTTTATATGATCTAGTAGTGGAATCCACCTACTTGAGATAGACCATTTATTTAGGTTATGTTTGGTTTGATGGAAAACGGTTTTTCATGGAAAACGCAAATGAATATTAGTTTTCCTTTGTTTGGTTTGATGGAAAATTATTAAGATAAGAAGGGAAAAATCGAGATGTCGAGGATGAGAGAGTGGAGGAAAAAAGGTTTTCCTTCAAATTTTGGAGGAAAATGTCTACAAAGGGAGGAAATTTGTTTTCCACCTTCATTTTTCTTTTCAAATACCTTAATCAACCAAATAACAAAAAATGAAAAAATAGTTGTCCTAAAGAACATTTTCCTCTAAAACAAAAGGAGTCTTAGTTGAATCCAACTTATCTATATATATAATACGACCTCCGTTCCTTTTTAATCTTTGCACTTTCTTTTCGGACCGTTCCTTTTCAATAGTTACTGCTATTTTTATCTATATAAGATAAAATATTCAATTAATATTCTCCACTTTTGTCCTCCATGTGGTCCTTCACCAAATTAATTAACCCACTTAAAACCCCCCCACCTATCCCATTTTTCTCTCTCCTCTATTTTTTTAGTTACTTTTTGTATTTCTTACTCTCCACTTTTTAGATTCTTCTCCTTTCTTGCCTACTTTTTCCTTAGTTACCCCAAAACATACCGTGTGATTAAGGCTATGTTCAGTTCACCTTATTTTTACTTATTTTCGCATCGATCGGATCGTAACGGATTAGAGATCGCCGGACAGATCGGATAAGCTCGAGATCGGATCGATCGGATAAGTTACCCGATTCGCGATCATGCTTATTATTATTATTATTATTATTATTATTATTATTATTATTATTATTATTATTATAATTACTATTATTATTATTATTATTATTATTAATATTATTATTATTATTACTATTTTTTTTGGGTAAGTAAGTAAAGTATATTACTATATCAAAAAAATTACACCCTAAACCCCCCAAATAAGGGAGACAAACAATTATTATTATTATTATTATTATTATTATTATTATTATAATTATTGTTGTTACTATTATTATTATTATTATTATTATTATTATTATTATTATTATTATTATTATTATTATTATTATTATTATTAGTAATACTTTATACGATTACTATTACTATTACTATTTATACTATTATTTACTAGTACATTTGTTCAAAAGGATTATTATTATTATTGTCGTTGTTGTACTTATTAATTATTAATATTGGTAATAACTGTTATTGTCGTTGTTATTATTATAAATATCATTGTTATCACTATTTAAAGCTATTTGCGTTCAAGAAGAAGGATGTTCTTTTGGCATTTGTACGTGTTCTTTTTTTATATTTGCTCTAATTAACAATTTTGATATGCGATATTCTTTTTGAAGTTGTACAGGTAAAGAACATGATAATATTATATGATGTTTTTTTTTTTAACAATTTTGGCAGAATAATATAAAGTATATGTTACTAGTTTATATATATAAAACATGAGTATCAAGGGATAACCTAATGGTGTTGGCATCACCTTCAAATTTTCTCCTAAACGGGATTTCTACTTATCTTTAAAAATAAAAGTTTATACAGAACAGGACAACGATATAAGAAGAATATTTAATAATTTTGTTCAAGATCATATGATTATATATATTTATAGGTTTAGTTATAATGAAAAAAGAACAATTGATTGATATAACAAAAAATATGTTGTTAGTTAAATCCAAATATGTCATTAATATATAAATAACATCTATCTTTTTTTTTTGAGGGGACATCTATCTTTTTTTTTTTAGAAAGTGTTCTTTAAATAGATTTTGTATGGTCTTTCAATATATGTTCTTTTTTTATTATCATTATATGTTCTTTCAATACTACCTAAATTCTTATTATAAACGGACCTTAGACATGAACAATATGTTCTTTTTACCATAAACAATATGTTTTTTAACCTAAAATATGTGCTCTTTTATTTTTAATTGTATGTTCATATACTATGTGTTCTTTAAAAAAAAAACTAATTAATGCTATTATTATTATTATTATTATAATTACTCCCTCTATTTTTTTAGATGTAACATTGGACTTTTCAAATTTGTCGAGGCACAACTTTGACCAATAATATCTCTAATTGTATAAAAGTAAAGATTATAAAAAATATATATTTAGAAAGTGTATACCGTGACGAATCAAACAAGATCCAACATGACTATATTTTTTCTTATGTATAAATAACAATCAATGGTCAATGTGTATTGGATGAATAGTACCCAAAGTCAATATGTTACATCTAAAAAAAACAGAGGGAGTATTATTTATTATTATTATTATTAAAAGTTGTGCATGGTAATAAAATGATAGTAATAGCAATATTAGTGATGAAATACAAAGTAATAATAATATTAGTAATAATATGTTTTATAAAAGATAAGTTCAGATCAGATCAGATAAGTTCAGATCAGATCAGATGAGTTCAGATCAGATCAGATCAGATAAGTTCAGATCAGATAAGTTCAGATCAGATCAGATCAGAAAAAATAAGTTCAGATCGGATCAAATCAGATATGTTCAGATTAGTTAAAATAAGGTGAACTAAACATAGCCTAAATAGTAACTGATGTAGGTAGTACTTTTTAATTGTCTTTCCTTGAAAAACAAATTTTACTTTTTAATTGTGTATTTTTAACTTGTAGACCCGCCGGGTAAGTGTAGCATTTTCCGAAAAGAACTACCTTAACTCATCATTCTCGATAATTATGTTGGAGAATGATATTTGACAGATTTTCTCACGTGACTTTGTGGGTTTGTTTAGGAGGAGGCAAGAGATTGATCAGTGATGAACCTTATTACGGGACTACGGGAGTTGACCGGGTCGTAACTTCGTGGCTCTAAATTGGGAAACGTGATGCTACGGATTATTTTGTAATATACCCCATCCGTTCCTTAATAGAGCTCTCATTTCTCTTGAGCATAAATATTAATGATAAATTATAAGTAGGAGTTTAGTTGTATTAAATTAGAATTAAAAATTAAAGTTAGTATATTATTCATGAATTGTTTATTGAGGAGAGAAAATGTAAGCCACTTTACAAAGTCATTTTGTTTATGGGGAAGTAATATAATTAAAAAAAGCTAAATAATTTTAATTGGTGGACCCACACCAAATAAAGAAATGGAAAATCTATTTGGAACAGACATAAATGGAAAGATCGAAAATATATTTAGAGACGGAGGGAGTATAATCTTATATCCATCGAAGTATTAAGGGGGCGTTTGGTTTAGTTATGAATGGAAAGGGAAAGGGTTTAAGAAAGAGAAACAAGGAGAATGAAAAACTAAATCCGTTGATTAAAAATGTTATTTGGTTAGAATACATGTCCGTCTCCTCTCACCATTGCTTTACCATATATATTCTCCCTTTCTCTCCCAATGACCACCGCCACCTCCTTACTATTGCTACGCCACCCTCTCCATTGTTGTCATCGCTGCCTCCCCTTTGTTGCCGCCATCACCCTCTCGCCGCCTCTGATCTCTTTTCATTCTCCACCATCATACAAGCTGAAATTTGAGTTGTAAGGTCAAGTTCGACCATAAAAACTTCAAAGTTTTCACGGTCGTATTTGACCATCTTAAACCATAATTTAGGATAAAAAAAAAGTAATTTCATTGTTACTCTTGCTTTTTTTTTTCATTTTTGAGGTGCGAGGTTTTTTCCAACAGGTTGGGGTATTTTCGGTGGCTAAGATGGTGGATTTGGTTGTTGGTGTGGTGGTTTTGTAGCTATGTGGTTGTGTGGTGGTTTTGTGCCTGTGCTGGTGGTGGTCCAGTGGTTGTCGTGTTGGTGGTGGGGGTGACGAGAAGGTGGTTCGGTGCTTGGTGATGGATTCAATGAGTAGAGTTGTCGTTGTGGTTGTGGTGGCTTGAATGGTGGTCAATAATGATCGTAAAGATAATTATGGAGTAGAGGAGAGACAGGGTAAGTGAAACCTTGGGGGTGGTGAAGAATGAAAAATTGGAAATAGAGGGTTTTGGCAGAAAGAAAGGGGTAATGAGAATGATTAAATTGTTGTAACAAATAACACTTACGGCCCGTTTGGTAAGAGACTATAAATGGTGGGAATGGTAATGTATTATAGTGTAAATTTATACTAGAAATCCAATGTGATTATCTATGGTAATGCTACTTCATCCCAAGATATCCATTTTCTTCCTAAAATCTCATTACCATCCATTACTACTTGGGAAGGTGGTATTGGATGGTAATGGAAATTTATAAAGGAAAACCCATGTTTTGTGATAAAGTTTCATTCCCATGGTCATTGACATGAGAACTTCTTTATAAATTTACACTAAATTTCATTACCATTACCACTATTTATGACCACTAACCAAACGGGACGTTAAGGGAATAAGCTTACTTGATCTCTTATCCTTTTCTAAATACCCCAAACCAAATGTCCCCTAAAATCTTATAAAGATGCTTATGTTATTTTGTAGCAACTTGGTAACTCCCTCTTAATCAACTCTTTTTAGTCTTGACTTGTACTTCCTCGATTTTTGTTACTTGTAACATATTGACTTTCATGCTGTATATGTCACAATTTTAGCCATCGATATCTTTAATAATCTATTTGTAAAACATATACAAACTTGATATTCTGTAAAGATATATTGACATAAATCAACACCATCATAAATCAAACACCATCTTACCTATACTAATTTTAAATTGTTTTTAAAATCTATTCATTTGTAAATTTTAGTATATGAGAAGTGGCATAATGTAAAAGTCAAAGCATTACAACAGATATAAAAAAAATAGGAAAGTTTGTTTGAAGCACCTTTTAAATATTAATTTTTGAGAGAAATAACCTTATAAAAAAAGTTGGCACGAAACCACCTTGTATGAACCTTTTTTTCATGAGATGAAACATTTCGGCACCCTTTTTTACGAGATGAAACTATTCATCATAAATCGGCCATTAACTTCCTTTAGACATTGACTTTGGTATTATTCGAATTCTCTACTTTGACTATCTTTTGTGATTTATACTTAAGAAAAATTTAGTCATGTGAGATATTGTTAGATTTGCTTTAATGTATATTCTAAAATATAATTTTTTTTATAATCTTTGCTTATTAAATAAGGTTTGATTATTGTAGTAACAAGCATGCTTAAAGAAACGAGTCAACTAAAAAATGAAGAAGTATATATATAGTTCTTCAGTTTCAAAATACTTGCTCCCAAAATCGAAATGTCACAATATTTGCTCCATATAAAAAATGGACTTTTTTTTATTCCTAAACTTCCGAAAATATCTTTAAAAATTGATAGTACTCTACACTCTGCTTTACAATGTACTCATATCTTTTCCTTAACAAATGTTTTTTTTATTCAAAAGTGGCGATTCTTTCTGTAGCTTTCTTAAAAACTCCCCACTTTTTCTGTGTAACATCTAAACTGAAACGGAGGAAGTATAAGAAAGATGTACCTCCATTTTCTTTATCGAAATTTGCCTTGCTCTGTAAAAGATCCCAACTCTTCTCACGGTCAAGATCTTTTACTTGATAATAGCCAACCACATCTTCAGCAATGTCTGATAAGATTTGAGGATTACGTGTTGTAATCAGCAATTTGCTACCATGAGAAGTGTCAGTAAGAGGAAAAGCAGGTTCAAGGCATTTCCAATCTCTGCTAAACCAAACGTCATCAAGAACAACCAAATATTTCTTTTGTTTTAGCATTTCACATAGCTTTCCAGGTAGTTGTGAATCTTGTAATCCTTGAACCAAGTCTCTTTCTTCTTTGCTCTTTTCTGGAATGAGTTGAAGTAAAATTTCTCTACAAACAACTCCTAGTTGAAGCTGTTGAGATATATATGCCCAAGCGAAACCGTCGAATTCATCCTGTCATGACATTACCAAGGAACTTTTTCAGGAAATTTTTACAACTTGAGTACGAAAATGTAGTGTGTTTATGATTAGTGACCAGATATTTAGCATCCGTACGTGTAGACACAAAAATCTGTCTTTAATTTTTCGTAAGTGCTAATTTATTAACTTGAACTTCGACGGTTTTTAACTTCATTTACCTACTATTGGAAGGTTTACTTTAAAAGAATATATGTGTGCACTTAGATTAGTATAGAAATCGAAATAAGGAGAAAGGAAAATTAGGAGAATATGTAGTTCTTTTTTTTTTCAAGGTAGTTAAATAAGGACAATATGTAGTTAAATTTGTTTAATCTTGAACCCTATATGAACAAAAGTAAAATTTAATTAAAATTGTCGAGTTGTGGGTCTTGAATTAATGCAAAAAAGTTGATGTAAATTTAAGCGATGTGAGCCTGTTAAGTACAATTAAACCATTGGAAAAAAAAGTATGCACTAATAAATAAAACTATTCTAAAATCGGACCAACCTAGAATAAATAGGTTTGGATTAGTCTAGATAGAGATGACAATGAATCTTGGATCCGGCCCGAATTCGCGGATCCATATCATATATTAATATCTGGATCCCAAAATTTTGGACCCAATGGATCTGGATACTGGGTTCAGAATACGGATCCGGGTCCGGATTTAATCTCATACCATTTTTTTAAAAATAATTTTAGATTTTTGAAGTTGCGAATCTCTCTGAATGTGTTTAATTTGAATTGGTGGTTTAGTTGCTTTATTTTGATGGAAATTTGTAGTAAAACAGGCAAAATAAGGTAAACTATGGACGGATCCGTTTTGGACCCGGATCCGTGGGATCCTCAATATTTGGAACCGGGTCCTAGTTTTTTAGACCCTTCGGATCCGAGACGGATCTGGATCCAGTCTCTATAAACGGGTATGGATCCTTATGGACCCGGTCCAGATCCGACTCGTTGTCATCGCTAGGTCTTGACCAAACTGTTTTAGATTTGATCCTCGATCCTAATAAATAGAAATTTTGTGACAAATTCTAATTTGGTCCGATCTGATTATGGAATTTCCAATACGGCAAAAACTTCAACAAAAGATTTAAATTAATCTAAGTTAAGTATGTGTTGACTTCGAACAAAATTACTAGTTGATTGCAAATTACTCTTCAAATAGGTTGTTAGTTTTTTCCTCAAAACAAAGTTTTTTTTTTGACAGGTTCCTCCAAATAAAGTTTAATACTTCATCCGTTTCGTTTTAAATGCAACAAAGGAATATTTTATATCTCATAAAAAATACCCCTTTGTTGCATTTAAAATGAAACGGAGGAAGTACTAGTATACGTTAGCTACAATAAAAGCTAGCTCTTTCATAACAAGTATCATATAAGGAGGTAACATTCACCTTTAAAGGGCTATGATTGAACACCTCCCTTGCAAGAGTAGTTTTACCGATCCCACCCATCCCATGAACAAACAGTAACTCTTTGACCACTTCCCTTCAATTTACCCACCACATCGGCCACACAATCTTCAAGCCCAATAACATCTTTATCATCAACATGGGAGTATGTTCTTCTTTGCTCCGCTACAAATTTCTTGTACATTACAGCACGACTCGAGTACTTATCGTACGAGCTCTTTATGCCATACGTCTGCAACCTCGACGACATCTTCGAGATCTTAGAACTAAGAGCATCAATGCCTGAGCCAGCATGGTGCAGCGTTATAGCATCCATCCAACAAGATAATAACCATTTAAAGCCGTCCCAAAGGCCACTGTCTTGATGCCTTTTACGAGCGACGCGTAGTATGTACATCTCTATAAGATCTTCAGCTTCAAGTGCTGAGTCTTTGATATCAGATACCCATTTGCGGAGTAGAGCATTTTTGTTCTGTTTTTCATCTGCATCCCATAGAAAACACTGCATCCATTCTAGCTCACTTTGAAGTTCGTCCACTTTGTCACTTACTGTTGGAGATTTAGAGTATAAGGTTAGTTTAATTCATGGTGTGTTTATTTAAGTTGCTTGGATATGGTGTCGTAACTTAAATAACATATATAATAACATGCTATATGTGTGAGTCGTATTTTGTACTCATCATGCGAAGGGTTAAGAGGACAGTATAGTGCTCGCACCTCGCGAGACTATGGTCGCACTTCGCGACGGTGGAGCAGCAGATACTGGGAAGGCAGAGAACTGGTCGCGACTCGCGACCAGTGTCGCCCCTCGCGACGTGCTTGAGCTCGCGACGAGCGATGCTCGTCGCGACTCGCGACCAGGCTCCTGACTTGGGTGTTCCTTGCGTTGTTCCGCGTAGTTTGACGGTTTGTCAATGTAATGTTTCGGATTTTCTGAAGCGTTGTAGCATTGTTATAAATATGGGGACTCTCATATGATGAAGGGGGTTGAGAAAACAACTTCTCTCTTTTGCATACAAACACTCAAAGATCTAAATCAGAAATTCTTCATCTCTACAAAATCTCACAAACTCATTTTCATTGAATAGTGTTCATAGTAAGCGTGACCACTATTGTTTCTTCTTTGTATCTCGAAGGTGAATTCCGTGAACCCGTGCTTTACGATTAGGGTCGGAATATTACTTTTGGGAAAGTGATCCACGCCTAGAAGATTGTTGTCTTGTGACCCTTGTTCATTTATATTTTTCTCTAACAATCCAAAAGTAATATACATTGCAAGATGACTTCAATTCGTGAAATGTCTGCAAATTTTCACAAACTTGACAAGTTCGAAGGTGTTGGTTTTAGAAGATGGCGTAAGAAGATGCATTTCCTTCTCACTTCGTTAAGTGTGGCGTATGTTTTGAGCACTCCCAAACCCGAGGAAGGGGAAAATGAAACCGTTCAAGAGATCTCGGAGGAGGAGCAAATGGGAGAATGATGACTATATATGTCGGGCCACATCCTTAACGGTATGTCCGATGCTTTGTTTGATATTTATCAATTTGTTGAATCCGCTAAGATTCTTTGGGAAGAACTAGAAAGTAAATACATGGCCGAAGATGCTTCTAGTAAGAAATTTCTTGTTAGTAATTTCAATGCTTTTAAAATGGTAGACTCTAGGCTCGGTAATGGAGCAATTCCATGAAATTCAAAGAATCTTAGGGAGTTTTAAGCAACACAACATTGTGATGGATGAAACCTTTGTTGTTTCCTCTATAATTGATAAATTACCACCCGGTTGGAAGGATGTTAGAAATTCCCTTAAGCATAAGAAAGACGATATGAATGTTCAACAATTGGGTGCTCATCTTCGAATCAAGAGGGCATTCGGGTCCAAGATGGACAAAAGGATGTCAATCCTAATTCTTCCACCGTTAACATGGTGGAGGATGGTAAATCAAAGGAGTCTTCTAATCCTAAGAAGAGGGCTAACAATTTCACCAAAGGCAACTATGGCAAGAAGCCTAAGTTTGGTGGAGGTGCTCAACGAGGTTGTTGGGAATGTGGAAAGCCCGGTCATTTTAAGAAGGATTGCACCATTTGGAAGAAGAAGATGAACAAAAAGAATGGTGGGAATGGCGAGTCTAGCCAAACCCATACCAAGCAAGGTATGTGTACACAAGTCTCACTTAATTCAAATCTGAATTTTGTGTGTATGATTTCGAAATCTTTTTGTGTACGGGATGATTGTTCATGGTGGATCGATTCGGGAGCATCAAGACATGTATGCAAGGAGCGGTCTCTATTCAAGACTTTCAAAGAGGTTGAGAATGGAGAAGTTCTTTACATGGGCAATGATTCTACGGCTAAAGTTCTAGGTGTAGGACAAGTAGAATTAGTGTTTAGTTCCGGAAAACCTCTTATTTTAAGAGATGTATTGTATGCTCCGGAACTTAGGAGAAATTTAGTCTCCGGTGCTACCTTGAATCGGTTAGGTTTTAAGATGGTGTTTGAAGTCGATAAATTCATATTGTCTAAGGGTGGTACATTTGTAGGACTTGGTTATCTTTGTAATAGTATGTTCAAACTAAGTATTTTGAATGCTTTGAAAGATACTTGCTTTGTTGTTAATGACAATTCTTCTCTATGGCATAATAGACTTGGTCATGTTAACTATAAAAAGTTGTATTCCATGTCTAAGCATGATTTGATTCCCTCTTTTGATCCAAGTATAGAGAAGTGTAGAACATGCATGTTAACAAAGATAACTAGAAATTCTTTTCCAAACAATGTGGAAAAAGATACTTCATTGCTTGATTTGGTGCATAGTGATTTATGTGATTTTCATAGCACTCCTTCCTTGGGGAACAAGAAATACATGATAACTTTTATTGATGATTACTCTCGATTTTGTTATGTATACTTGTTATTTACTAAGTATGAAGCCCTTGATAAGTTTAAGATCTATAAAACTGAAGTTGAATTACAACTAAGTGACAAAGTTAAACGATTTAGAACCGATAGGGGTGGTGAATTCTATGATCCGAGTTATTTTCAATCTATAGGCATTATACATGAAACTACGACGCTTATACACCACAACAAAATGGTATAGCCGAAAGAAAGAATAGAACTTTGCAAGAAATGGTAAATTCTATGTTATCCTATTCGGGTTTAAGTGATGGTTTTTGGGGTGAAGCTATGTTAACAGCTTGTCATATTTTAAACCGAGTTCCAATGAAAAAGAACGAGGTTACCCCATATGAACTTTGGTATAAAAGAAAACCAAACTTGAGTTATCTCAAGGTTTGGGGATGTCGTGCAATTGTAAAAGTGCCGGAACCCAAACGTAAAAAGTTGGGTGAAAGGGGAGTTGAGTGCATCTTTATAGGGTATGCCCTTCATAGCAAATCCTATAGGTTCTATGTTATAGAACAAAATGACTTTTGGTCAATTCACACTATTGTGGAGTCAAGAGATGCAATTTTTGATGAAAATCGATATTCATCAATTCCTAGACCAAAGGATATTACTCCCAATACCAATATTCAAGCAATTGATCAAATTAACATTGATCAAGGAATTGGACTTGATCAAACTAACATTGATCAAGAAGTTGATGAACAAACTCTTGATGAGAATGTTGCATCAACATCATCACAACCTAGGAGAAGTAAAAGGGCGAGAAAAGAGAAATCTTTCGGCCTAGGACTTTCATGTATATTTGGTTGAAGGATCAAGGAGTTCCATAGTGACTAAGTTTCCATATATATTTAATGTGGAAGAGGATCCTTTAACGTTTAATGAGGCTATGAGGTCTTAAGATGCCGCTTTTTGGAAAGAGGCAATTGATGATGAGATGGATTCCATCATGGGAAATAACACTTGGGTTTTAGCTGATTTACCTCCTAAGTGTAAACCAATAGGGTGTAAATGGATTTTCAAAAAGAAAATGAAAATAGATGGAACTATTGATAAGTTCAAAGCCCGTTTGGTGGCTCAAGGTTTCTCACAAAAACCAGGTATTGATTATTTCGATACATATGCACCCGTTGCTAGAATCTCCACTATAAGGTTATTAATAGCTCTTGCGGCTATTCATAAGCTTGTGATCCATCAAATGGATGTCAAGACGGCGTTCTTGAATGGAGAGCTAGAGGAAGAGGTTTACATGCGACAACCGGAAGGGTTTGTCGTGAAAGGTCAAGAGCATAAAGTATGCAAGTTGATTAGATCTTTGTATGGGCTAAAACAAGCACCTAAGCAATGGCATCAAAAGTTTGATGAGGTTGTGTTGTCTAATGGTTTCAAATTGAATAATTCAGACAAGTGTGTTTATAGCAAATTTGATGACAACGGTAATGGTGTCATGATTTGTCTATATGTAGATGACATGTTGATATTTGGAACGGATTTGTCACAAGTTGAGTGGACAAAATCTTTTCTATCTTCACAATTCTCCATGAAAGATTTGGGAGAGGCGGATGTCATCTTAGGTATAAGAATTAAGAGAGACAATGGAAAATTGATCTTGTCACAATCTCATTATATCGAGAAAGTGCTCAAGAAGTTTAATGTTAGTGATTGCTCTCTTGTTTCAACTCCTATGGACCCAAGTGAAAAATTATTGCCAAATGATGGCAATGCCGTGTCTCAACTTGAGTATGCGAGGGTTATAGGTTGTTTGATGTATGCTATGACGAGTACTAGGCCGGATATCGCATTTGCGGTAGGGAAGTTAAGTAGGTATTCTAGTAATCCTAGTATGGAACATTGGCAAGCTATTCGTCGAGTGTTAAAGTACTTGAGGAAAACCATGGACTATAGTTTGTCCTATAGTGGATATCCTTCGGTGTTAGAAGGGTATTCGGATGCAAGTTGGATCTCTAATAGAGAAGATCATTCCTCCACGAGTGGATGGGCATTCCTCCTTGGGGGAGGTGCAATATCTTGGGCTTCCAAGAAACAAACTTGCATTGCGGATTCTTCAATGACATCGGAGTTTATAGCTCTGTCATCGGCAAGCAAAGAAGCCGAGTGGTTAAGGAATCTCATGTTTGAGATACCTTTGTTGCCAAAACCAATATCACCTATTGCTATACATTGTGATAGTGATGCAAAGATTCGCAAGAGCTTATAGTCAAGTGTATAATGGTAAGTCAAGGCACATTGGTGTGAGACATAGTTATGTCCAAGGACTTATCAAAGATAGTGCTATCACTGTTGACTATGTGAGAACTACGTATAATCTAGCGGATTTTTTCACTAAGGCGCTAGCTAGAGATACGGTAAAGAGGATGGCAATCGGTTTAGGATTGGTGCCTTTTGGAAATCACGAGTAAGGGAATCTTAACTTAACGCCCAATAAGACGTTGGGTCTTGAGTTCAATAAGATTAATTTCCTTATTTGTTGATTGAAAGAACTTGTATAATCATCCAAGGTAAAGTTCTTTAAATCTGTGATGTTATAAGAGGTTGTTTAATCTTAATAGATCTCTTGACATTGTGCTTTGTCACAGGAGCATGCTTTTCTAAGAGATCTACCTATGTAAGTGCGAAGTTTGGCCACTTCAAGGAGCTAGTGAGGCATAGCTTTGATGCACTTATGAATTGATATGGACACATGGCTAATTAGTGTCAAGTATATATTGAAAATGAGTAGTTAATCTTGTGTGTGTAATATCTTCAAGTTTTCATTATGTGTTGCTAATGGTTCAATCGTTTATCGACACTATTTGGATACGAATGCTTGGAATGTGTATTATACTAAGTGGAAGTTCAAGTCTTTGTACACTTTCATTTATGCATGAGGTTGTTTTGTTATGATGATGTTTGTGCAATAACTATTTATGTATACTCTAAATGGGGGAGGATTGTTGGAGATTTAGAGTATAAGGTTAGTTTAATTCATGGTGTGTTTATTTAAGTTGCTTGGATATGGTGTCGTAACTTAAATAACATATATAATAACATGCTATATGTGTGAGTCGTATTTTGTACTCATCATGCGAAGGGTTAAGAGGACAAGTATAGTGCTCGCACCTCGCGAGACTATGGTCGCACTTCACGACGGTGGAGCGGCAGACACCGGGAAGGCAGAGAACCGGTCGCGACTCGCGACCCGGTGTCGCCCCCTCGAGATACAAAAGAAGAAACAATAGTGGTCACGCTTACTATGAACACTATTCAATGAAAATGACTCGCGACTGTGCTCCTGACTTGGGTGTTCCTTGCGTTGTTTCGCGTAGTTTGACGGTTTGTCAATGTAATGTTTCGGATTTTCTGAAGCGTTGTAGCATTGTTATAAATATGGGGACTCTCATATGATGAAGGGGGTTGAGAAAACAACTTCTCTCTTTTGCATACAAACACTCAAAGATCTAAATCAGAAATTCTTCATCTCTACAAAATCTCACAAACTCATTTTCATTGAATAGTGTTCATAGTAAGCGTGACCACTATTGTTTCTTCTTTGTATCTCGAAGGTGAATTCCGTGAACCCGTGCTTTACGATTAGGGTCGGAATATTACTTTTGGGAAAGTGATCCACGCCTAGAAGATTGTTGTCTTGTGACCCTTGTTCATTTATATTTTTCTCTAACACTTAACGATGCTAAATATTGCAATTCTTGCACCAACAGTTGTCCTAGCCATTGAGCCGCCGATTCAATGGAAGAGCTAGCCATTTTCCCACCTTTTGTGAATTAGTTTTGAGATTCAATGATATTGTGAGCTTATGAGAGATTTATAATCGGTAGAAATCGACTTTCGCGAGTTTTCGAAAGTCTTTTATTATTGGATTAAACAGATTGTACCCCTTTGGTCCCATTGAAATTTAGCTAAATTCCAAAATTAAGGTAGTAGGTGAAGGGACAAGTTTGTTAATAAAAATTATTTCTTTTAACAAATAAACAATCATTAGTGGGAGTATTAGAATAATTAGTAGGGATGCTAAAGGATAACGACGTTGAAGAAAATCAATATTTTATATGAAAGAGAATTAAAAAAAATAGTAAAAGGACTAAAGATTTTTGAAGTGACCATTTCTCAAAGTGAAGATGGATTATAATACAATAACTTTGGTAAAAAAAAAAAGGCTATTTGGCAAACTATTTGCCAATAACAAACAAGATTCATATATTTATCGTTAATGCTTGATCGTACTAGTTAACCGATGCAACACTCTTTACAAATGCATTGCCAAAATGATATGTAATCGGTTAAGTTTAGTCTTACCTGACATAATTACTGAGAACCAGGGAGCATTTGTTAAAGAACGTTTCATTGTTCACAACATCATGGTGTGCCAAGATTTGGTTAGACACTATGGTAGGGAAAAAAAAAAGCAAGTTGTATTATGAAACTTGACATGAAAAAAGCTTACGATACTATAGATCGGGATTTCTTAGAAGAGATGCTATACTCTTTAAATTTCCCCGAAAAGTTTGTTAATCTTGTAATGATGTGTGTTAGGACTCCCAAGTTCTCTATAATGATCAATGGCTCTCTAAATGGGTTTTTTTTAACTCTACGAGAGGATTGAGACCGGGGGACCCTATCTCCTCCCCGTTATTTGTATTGTGCTTGGAGTATATATCAAGGTTGATGAAGAAGATTGAATCACATGATCATTTCCAATTTCACCCAAGATGCAAACAGATTAAACTCAATCACATGATTTTTGCTGATGATGTTATACTGTGCTGTGCTGGCAACTTCCCTGCAGTATATAGTATGCTTCAGGCTTTCAAATTATTTTCTTCTTCTTCTAGTCCGCAAGTTAGTGAGAGCAAATCGATTTCTACACGGCAGAGTAAGTGCCGATGTTATTCGGAGAATAAAGGATGTCTCTGGCTTCAACCATAGTCAACTTCCTTTTAAATATCTTGGCGTGCCAATTTGTTCAAGGAAGATCACAAGTGTAGAGTGTAATGGTATTATCGAGAAGATGGGAGCAAGAATAAAAGTTTGGAGCAGTAGGAACCTCTCCTATGCTGCTAGAATTCAACTCATCAACTCTGTTCTGATGAGCATTCACATTTATTGGGCTCAAATCTTCATAATGCCAAAATCTATTCTCAAGGAAATTGAAAAGGTTTGTAGATCTTTCCTCCGGAGTGGTGAGCAAGGAAGCGGGGAAGCCCCGGAAACATAGCATGGCGTAGGGTGTGCACTCCTAAGCGGGAGGGTGGCTTAGGGGTGAGGCAAATTCAACTATGGAACAAAGCTCATCTATCCAAGTATGTTTGGGGCCGTCACCACCAAACAGGACAATTTGTGGGTTAAATGGGTGCATGAAGTCTATATTAGAAATCAAGATCGGTGGGACTACGAACCACCTCAAGACTCATTCTTTGGTATTGGAAGCGGCATTTGCAAACTAAAGGATGAAATCAAAGCAATATACACTCAGCCAGAATTCAAGGAGATAACACGCTTCAAAGATCAAGAGAATTTACTTGAAGCTGAGAGGTGAAAATGAGGTAATACCATGGGACAAACTGATATGGAATAGAATGGCTATTCCTAAGCATAGAGTGATAAGCTGGATGGCTATGCACAATAGACTCAGAACAGCTGATATCCTATTTCAGATAGGAGTTGGGGATGCAGATGCTTGTATGTTGTGTGCAAATGGTAGAGAAAGCCACAATCACTTATTTTTTCAATGCAAGTATGCTGCTGACTGCCTTCTTATGGTTAAAAATTGGTTAGTCCTTCACTCTACTCATGACATGCTTCAGAGGCAAATTTTATTTGTACACAGAAGTAGAAGAACAGGTTTTCAAAAGAGAGTACTGGCTGCTGTCTTCTCTGCCCTGGTCTACCATATCTGGTGGGCACGTAATGAAGCTGTGTGGAATCAGGTAGTATGGAGACCTACAGTAATTTTCAAGAGATTCAAAGATTAAATTCAGATGAGAGTGAAATTGGTGCTCCCTGCGAAGCTGTCTCAGAAGGATAAGAGGTGGGTTGAAAATATTTTTTTGTAAAGAGGTTGTTTGTATAGCTAGCTGGTTAGTTGTCCTTGTCTTTCTGGGCTAGGAAAACTTTAGGCTGTAAATTGTTTTTTGGTGATCTATTATACTTACTTATTTAGCAAAAAAAAAAAATTGGTAAAAGTTGGGTCAACTTTACTTATTTCTTATTTCTATATTGAGATTTTATAAGACTTTAAATAGACTTAATCTGATTGGTTGCAATTTTAGTAACATTTTTTTTATAAAGGTAAGGTAAAAAAGCATTAGGAGACCCTCTGCTCGAGGGGAACACCTAATGCATCTGTTACAAGGATCTTAGAAAGTTCAGGAGCATTACAAAGATCTATAGTAAAAGAATCTGTAACTAAATGCCCTACATTTGCAATCCAGTCTGCTGCCCTATTTGCTTCGTGGTAGATATGTGCAATGTTAACCGAATTGAAGTGTCGCATAAGAAGTTGTATGTCTTTGATGATGGGCTGAATTTGCCACAGAGCACTCCATGTATTCTTGATTGCGTTTATGACTAAAAGATTTTCGCCTTCAATGTGGATGTTGTTGAATCCAAGTTGGGCGGCTTGTTGTAACCCTTTGTGAAGTGTCGTTGCTTCGGCTATGAAAACTGGTGCGTGGCCGAGGTTGTAAGTTGTGGCCTGTATTGCTTTTCCTGAGTGGACTTTGAAAATGAATCCTGCTGCCGCGCCTTGGTGATTGACGAAGCCGTTGAAGTTGAGTTTGATGGAATTTGGTGGCGGAGGGAGCCACGAGGTGAGGATGAAGGAATGATTGGGGGGATGGGAAAGGGGTAGTGCTCCCCTTAGGGGAGAGCCATTAGATTGATGGCTATCAAGATCCAATCTTGTCTGCCACTCTAGAAAAAGAAATTTGGCCCTGCGGAAGACTTGATGAAAGTTAGAAGAAATAAGAGACATTGCCATGCATAAAATTTCATTACCAGGAACTCTAGATAGTGGATCAGCTGCCAAATTTTCCTTCCCACACTTATATTGAATTTCATAATTGAAACCCATTAGTTTGAATAACCAAAACTGCTGGAAGGAGTTGAATTTTTTTGTTGTAGTAGCCACTTTAAGCTTTTCTGGTCGGTTCTAATCACAAACTGATTACTCATCTGTAATGGCTCAAAAATCCGTAGCCTAGTGAAGACATTATCATCACTACTTATGTGTGCATAAAAATATATATATATATATACATATATATTGCGTGTAAGTATTACTAATATTATTATCGTAGAAATCATTTTTTTTTATATAAGAAATCTACCTGAATATCAATTATAGCCGTGCAATGGTTAGTTGAACATCAAAGCTCTCAAAGGCCAACGAAGAGTGAGGAGCTATCAAATTTATGAGGTAGTCAAGTTGCTTAGATTATATTTAGAGGCAATAGGGGGAAAAGAGCAAGCTTTGGAAGGAAACTTAGAAGACCACATTAATGTAAACCAAGCTCCACTTATGAGTTGAAACCTTGGATTGGAACTCTCAAAAAGCCCAAGGATTAAGGGGGAAAAATCTAAAGTATATATATTGAACCCATCTACATGTGGGCTAGGTATTAGTATCATTTAATTGGAGTTAGGAAAGGGTTTTTGGAGCCCAAAATATGGAATGAAATGGGTTAAGGGCTGCTGGACAGCATTTCAAATAGGAGAGGTTATCTTATTCAAAATTAGGAGGAAAGTCAAATTTGGGAATTAAAATAGTTAGGAGCCAACCCTAGGATGACAACACACTTCTCAACACTCTTTAATATTGCTGTTTGGGAAAGACCCATTCACTCTCCTCTCTTCCTTTTGCTTTCGCCACGGACGGGAGGTCCTCCTCCCTCTCTCTCGTTTTTTTTTTTCTTTCTTTCTTTTCTTCCTCCTCCATAGTTAATCTCTTGAATCACTTTGAGGAAAGTTAACCTAGCTTTTGTATGTGATATTTTCCAGAAAAAGAAGATTTAGAGTAAAGCTTTTGGGAGTATACAAGAAGATCTAGAGGAAGCAAAATCCATAAGAAGGTAAGGGGGCCAAAAAGAAGTAAAAGAGTATGTTTCAAGTTGGGAATTTAGTTTAGATCGTGAATTAGATGACATGCATTGACGAAATTGTGTAGGTTCTTGAGTATCTAAAGCTTTGGAGACCAAAGGAGCTAGGAAGATTAAGGTACATAAGAACACCCATTTTCCATTAAACCTCTTTTTGATTTGGTAAACAAATGATGGATTGTATCTAAAATTTCATTTATTTATATCAAATTGATGATATTGTTTTATGCATGCAAGATTTCGAACAAAGGCTATAGTTGCATGTAATAAATCTTGGCTTCTAAATACTATTGGTTAAACATCCATTCAAGAGGGGAAGAAAATCACACTAATCCATACCCATTAAAAAGTGAGAAGTTGGTCTACTGTAGCTTAGTAACAGTGAGTGGACTATTTTGCCCCTCCACTTTGTTAGAATTGCTATGTTGCCCTTCCTTTGCCGCGTGTTCTCTACATCTCTCTTCTCTCTGTCTTTGTCTCTGTCTCTGTCTCTCTCTCATCTCTCCTCTTTCCAGCTTCCAGTTTTCAGTTTAGGTAGATAAAACCCTAAACAAGAAAACAAACTCACCGTCACCGGCGCCGAAGCAGTGTTGTTCTCTCCTGTGATTCCAAAACCTCTTTCTTCAATAGTCCGGTGATTAGACCTTTACTTTATTATTTGGGATCTTACTGTTGCTATAACTTTTGTTGCAGATAACTTTCGTTTCTTTGTTTTGTGTATTGAAGATCTTCGCAATTCAGGGATAGGTAGGTTCTTCTCTTTTTACCTTTGTTTTTTCTCTCAAGTTTAGCTTATTTTCCATTGATTCCATTCTTTCCTTTCTTCAATTTTAGCTTATTTGATTTTAATCTTCTTAAATCAGGTAAATACTTCCTCTTTGATATTACCCTTCGATTTTCGTTTCTTGGAACATGTTAAAACGAGTAATTGCTTTGAAAGTTAACTATTCTTTCAGTTTGTAGATCAGCTATTATTTTAGTTTTAGGGTTACTTTACATGGATCTTCAAGTGTTTATTTCATGTATCTTTCAAGTAGTAACAGTAAATATTTTTTTAATCACCTAAAACAATCTTTCAAGTAGTAACAGTAAACAATTTTTACTTGAAATCTTGTCGTTTTCCATTCCGCACCCGAATTCAAACCCGTCTTTATACCCGTCTCTGTGCAACTTAACTAGCTGGTAAAGTTTCACCTGAGTAGCTAGGTTCGTGTCCAGTAGTATCGATGATCTCCTTATCATATCAGAATAATATCGCGATGTTGTTTACACTATATGTGATTTAAGGTGATTAAAAAAAAGATTGATTAAACAGGAATACAGGAGCGTAAGATGTGTACATAAAGGTGCTATCATGTGGAATATGTCACACAAATCTTCATCAGGCTAAGGATGACCTTGGCATGTCTCACTACCCCATGGTTCTTGGGTTAGTACTCATATAAAGCCATACCTTTTATTTCACCTCTATATCTTCATCGATCTCTTTGTTGATGTAATTATATCATTTAACACCAAAATGAAATTAGTTGGTGTATAAAAAGATTGTATTACTACTTGAAATATATGGGTTGCTTGAAAGTAAACATTTGGGTCAAAGAAGGTTCTCTTTCTTGGTTTGTTTCATGTATCTTGTTCATTCAAGCTTTGAAGTTTAAGCCTTTTCCCCTTTTCCGAAATTGACTAATGAGCAACATCAAATTGAATATACCGGCTTAGTAGTAGTTTGACTCTTCTATTATTGGTGCTTCTTTATTATTGAAATTGTTTTTATTGAGCCAAAGCATATAATTTACCTTTATCTTCCGACACTAAGACTTTGCTCTTTTGGTTGTTTACTTCAGTTAGGGCTATTATACTATTAGTCAGGGCTTTCTTCTATTTTCTTGTTGAAAAGAGTAGGGTTCCCTTTACCATTGTAGTTTATTCTTCTTAATATTCTTTGGAAGTGTGATACATGTTGAATGGGATAATCTTAACATCTTCTAATTGATTATTAATTGAAGGGCTCATCTAATGAGCTATAGGTGTAACACATGAAAGTTAAAGAGATTAAACCAAGCTAATTTAGGGTAACTTGACATTTTAGGCATTCAGTTAGAGCGTTGATGCTGCTTTTGTTAAATTGACTCTGTCTTCTAAACTTCATATCTCTTCCAAGGTTGCATTTAAGATTCTTTCAGTTGTTGTTACTTAGATGATGCTTCGCAACAAATTGGAGAATCATTCAACTTATTGCTGTGCAATTTCATTCAAGTGCGTGGGAAATTGATTAGGATTTCAAGTGGTGCTGATATTTTCAGTACCATACTACAATGTTACTATCTCCCGGTATTGCAGGCATGATGTGCAAATTTTCACTGGAAAGAATATTGCAGGTATGCTTGCTTATTTTATTAGCAGAAAACTTGGAATTTATATGTATAATGTGTCTATTCTTTAACAGGTTGAGGAAATGAACCCCGAGGAAGGTGAGTTGCGGATACTTCCTTATGTGACAGTTTTACATGTTTTTTGTGTTGTGGATCTGTCACTCCGTACACCTGCTTCCAATCCTTCTCAGTTTGTTGTCACACTTCAACCATATCTTAAGAATCAGGTAATGAGTTATTTTCTGCTAGGTGTTTGTTGTGCATGTTGTACATCATTTTGATTGTTTTTGCTTTAAGATCATTTTTGTGATGAGAACTTCAAGAAAACCTGTTACACTTATTTATCTTGATTTGATGGTCTAGATCTCAATGTCTTTTGCAAAAGAAAGTATTGACCTACAGCTCCCACAATAGCTGTTATAGATCTGTGGAAAAGTAGTAAACATATAAACTATGGTTTTGGGAAGTCGGTTATGAAGGGTTTGAAACCATTTGCTTGGGTCATCATACTATGGTCTTCAAAGATAAACTCTTCTCAAAATCTTCACCACCATTTTTTTTACTAAAACAAGTTAAATTTTTATGTCTTGGTTCAAGTGGAATACCATTTTTCTTCTGCATTTCCTTCTATTCAAATTGAGAGAGCATACTCTCCTTGTTATTCGAACAAATTAAAGGATGCGTTTTTGGGTTATCTAACCATATTAGTGTTGAAGTATCCTAAGTTGAAAATATTTATTGTATACACTGTATATAACGTAACAATACTGGATTTGTAACACCCCGTAATTTTCACCCTTTATTTTGGGTGTTTGTTTACATTAAAATGGTATTTTTCGTAAAAATAAATAATTTATTATTTAGATTATTTTGGAACGTGTTGTGAAAATGTGTATATATATTTATATGTTGTGATATATTTATATATATATTTATTTTAAGTTGTTAGTTATTTATTTTAAAGGTTATATTAATTTCGTTATTTGTTTAGGCGTTTAGGATCTTTGTTTTGTCGCGTAGCGTTTTGTAACGTTGTTGGACCGACATGGGTGATGAAATGTTGCATCGCATGTGGCGTGCTAATGTGTTTATTATATTTATATTTATAATATAATTTATTAGAATTATTTTCATTATTAAGTATTTTCAAAGTTTAGGCGCGATTTAGGAATTAACCGTTTTATCGCGTATCGGGCTTTCGGAGAATGGATCGTTGTTGAATTTGGGCCGAAAGTTTTGTGTGGGTTTTGGGCTTGGGGCAGCCGGCCAAGTGAAGTAATAGGAGAGCCTTCTCCTTTTCTTTTCTCTTTTGTTTTCCTTAAGACTCTTTGATGCCTTATAACCCCCATTACCCCCCCTTAATGATTTCTTTAATTAAAACCTCATTAAACCTCTTAATTCACTTCAAATTCTGATTAGAAAATCAGAATCCTTTGGCTGCCATCCTCCAATATTTTCGTCCATCATCATCATCATCATCACCATTTTCATTCTCTCAAATTTTCTTCATTTCTTCTCTTTGATAATTGTTCGTGAATTGTTTTTGTGGCTTTTTCCTTATACTTGGTGCTTGGAATTTGAAGAAGAAGAGGGTCACACGCCTATTGTGGGGATTTCCAGAAGTTTTCAGCTCGCCTCCGACGATCCAGGTAACTAGTTGTTATCCTAGAATCATAGTGATTAGAGTAGTATTCGGTATTAGATTAATACGTTAGGAATTATCTAAAATATTTTTTTGAATGAGATTTTTGACGAAATTTTTCATGAACATACGTGACACATGCTATGTGAATACTGTGTAGAGAAAAATAATTCTTGCATGATTTTTAATATTTATTTGATTTAATTAGTATTTTGTGCGTTTTTGGCTAAATTTCATAATAATTATTGATCGACTGTTGAAATTGATGAAATCATTTTTCTCAGATCATGTAACATGCGTATAATGTATTCCATGCCTTAGCATAATTTTTATCTACTTTTTACTGTTTTAATTAATTGATATATCTGTTTTTGTAATTTCTGTTCTGTCAGTATATAATTCATGAAAATTATTTGTAGAGGCAGAAAAATTAATTTAATTGAATAATATGTATTTCCGTGAGTTTTTACATGTTATGAGAAATTTTGGTAATTTTGAGCGTCTGTTTATATTTTTAATTATTATAATTGGTTATTTGAGGAATCTGTATATTAACTGTTAAAAATACTTTTTGAGTCCGAAAATTATAAATAAAAATTGTACCATGTCAGTAGAGCTATTAGGGTTGTATGATAATTTTTGTGTGATTTTACTGCTCGAATTTGTTAGTTTCATAATTATTATTGTGTTTTTGTGATGAAATTGAGGATACACTTTTAAATTGTTTAAGGTCTTGTAAATCAGATATAATTTATAATTTAATATATTATGGGTTGCTGATTTGCAGTAGTATACAGTATGCATCATTTGGGTAACCACATGTTTAGGTGTGATTTATGAAATAAAATGATTTAATTATTATTACTCTTTTAATGAATATGATTTAGAGTTAATTGGTGATGTATTTGTGATTGAGTGTGGTTGCTGTAAAAATCAGTATATTGTCATTGTTGTTGTTTGGGAATGTTCAAGTGTTATTGTGAGAGTTATTTGTTGAATATTTTATAAGTGATTTATTTTGAGAAATTATGAAGAACTGTTTGATGAAATGTGGGTATAAGTAGGGTGGCATCCCTTTTGACGAATATTTTAGATGAATGATACTTGGATTGTATGCATGATTGTATTTTGAGATAAGAATATCCGGTGGGATAGATGTAGTCCCCCGGTGAAGAACATGCCAACCACCTGGTTTTGCGAACTAGGGGTACACCTGGGTTAATTGTTGTCGTCCGAGAGGTCGGGGAGTTCTGCGTGTTCTACCCCTGCATCGGGAGTTTGGCCATTCTTAGACACAGGCAGTGGGGAACGTAAGCCCATAGACTGACCTGGAGATTGCGATCTGACAAACCTTAGGAAGTGATTTGCGAATCACTGGCGTTCGGTTTCTGACTCAAAAACTTGTTGTATTTTGATTTATAATTATTATTTATTTATATTGGAATTATGTCACTCACTATATTTACTTATTGTTGATGATCTCTTGATTTATCTATGAGCCTTAAGATTTCTATGTGCATGATATGATGTAATGATTGCATGTTATTCCTTTCTTAGTAATCTACCTCTGAATGGTGCTTTGATTGCTATTGTTCGGGAGAACCGCTAGTTACTCCCCACCGACCGTGGAAATATGTAATATAATCTTGCGGATGGAAATGAATGCTAGGCTTTTGACCGCTTGGGCTAGCGGTGTGAGAGTTGGTTGTGAGAAGAAGCTTCTAGTTACTTTTTGGTAGATGAACTTTATATAGGTCATAGGGAGACTTATTTTTGGATTGCTTTCAAGGATATTAGTTTTATTTAAGTTTATTTTGGGAGACTTGCATGTCTCATGATATTTTGGATTTGATAGTATGATACAATTTGGGGTATTTCTTTTATGTTAGAACTATGATGTTTACTCGGAGATTTATTCTCTTTTTAAGCTATGAATTTTGAGTTATTATCTTTATTAGTGTTTTAGAGTAGCATACCGTCCCGACGTTATTTCCGCTAACGTCATTTTAGTATTTCTCGAATTGATAAGGTTTAGTATCTTAGTAGTAGAAGGACGGGGTGTTACAGTTGGTATCAGAGCAAAACGCTCCTAAACTCTGAAAAAGAGTTGCTAATGATTCTTTAGAATTATTAGTTAGCCATAGGATATAAAATTTGTTTAGAATTAAGTTTAGTTGTTCACTATAATGAGGGTGTTATGGGTAGAGTAAGTAAAGGGAAGCCTTATGGGAATATGGTGTGCTCTCATGCTTATGGAGCATATGTTTTATGTATAGTTATTTGTATTATTGGTGGAATTAGTCTACCAAGTTTGCTAATCTTATTTGCAGGGCCTCTTACATGTAATTTATTTTCTCTTTTATCAGAGTGCGCAGCGAAAGCGAAGTAATTTATAGCCTTCTCGGTTTCGTTGTGTTTAATTTGTTGTGTTTTGCAATTTAGAAATAAGCTTTAATTTTATTTTAATATAGTCTTGTGTGTTGCATTGCATTTATTTTATTTGCTAGTTGCTTGATAGTATATGTTATTATGTGAGACAGTGTATATTTTCTGTTCTTTTTCAATTGAGTGTTGTTTTTATGTGAGTACTACGTATCTGTTTTATTATTTACAAAACTTTCTAGTTTGAGTTTATATTCCAAATTATATTTTAGATCTTTGAACTTAATAAATTTTATACTTATGTTAGAGTTATTTTCTGACTTTCAAATTTTGTTATTGTTAATATTTTGACATACTCTTTTGAAAAACGTTTAATTTCAATTGTCTTCAAATTTCTCTTACCGTCTTTGACCTTCTATATTTATAAATATTTTCCTTTTAATATTTTTATTTTTCATGTTAATCCTTATTTAGCCTTTAATTATGGTAATAAGTTTTGTAGTCTTTGAAAATAAAAGTACCCTAATGAGTTGTTTTGGTGTTAGTTTGAAAAGTAGATGTAAACTGTTTTGTTTTAAAGGTTAGCATTCAACAACTTTTACTTTACTTACTAATTTACTTTTCTTATTGGTATTATTTTCAAACTCAAATGTGGGAAAGGATCTTGTTTACTATTTGTTGGTTCTTGTTTAAATATTTAGTGCTTTCTCATTGCATAGAAAATTTTTGGTTGTTTTCATTACTTCTTATTTAATTCTTTGGTTTTGACTGATCTGTTTTATATTCTTTGAAAACGAAATTTATATACTCAGTCTAAATTTTAAACTTGTTTGAGTTGATATTAAGTCATAATGGGTGATTCCTTTGACTTGTATGTCAATTTGATAAGCCTAAATTTTAAACTTGTTTGAGTTGATATTAAGTCATAATGGGTGATTCCTTTGACTTGTATGTCAATTTGATAAGTTGACGTATTTTATCTGTTTTGATTTAACTTCCTTTTTGAGTTGACATTAAGTTTATATTGGGTGATTCCGTTAAACTTTAATGTTGATTTGATAAGTTGGCTTTCAAATATTGTTTTGTTGATACTAGGTTGCAATGGGTGGTTCCATGCACATTTGTGTCGACTTAGCAAATTTTATAATTGTTGTTTATAAATTATTACTTTATCGCCTATTTATAATTAGTGTTTCGTCGTTGTGAAATTTATTTTAAAGTTTTCAATTTCTTTTGCGAACTTTAATTTTTCATATATATGTTTAGGAGGCGTACGCTCTTATAACATATGTCATGACTTGTGTTCGTAAGTGTTACTTTAATAAAGCAGCTAGCTACTCTTTATTAAAGTGTTATTATCTCTTTAAGTGGAGTATAAGCCCGTGTGGTTAGCTCTATTTAAATTGGTTTGACTATCTATTTACGAACTTTTTTCTTCTTCGTTTCTTTTCTCAAAATATTTATGTATGATCGGATTTATTCTTTTATAATTTTACGTAAATATTTATTCCTGCTTCTTTTACAAAATTACATATAGCTTATTGTGCAAATGTTTTTACCTCAAACTTTCCACTTGTATTTGGTTCTTTCACATTGTATAAATGATGGTTGTTACCATGTTTCTTTACTGTACAACTCTTTTGGTCTTCCAAAATAAAATATATATTATTTGGGTTATCAAATTTTTATACTTGCAAGGTTGTTTAGTTCTTAACTAAATTCATCGATTTATGTTTTCTTAATGTTCTTTGTCTAAAGTATTTTCTTGTCTCTTGGTTGTTTTTAAGTTTCGAGGACGAAACTCTTTTAAGGGGGAGTGATTGTAACACCCCGTAATTTTCACCCTTTATTTTTGGTGTTTGTTTACATTAAAATGGTATTTTTCGTAAAAATAAATAATTTATTATTTAGATTATTTTGGAACGTGTTGTGAAAATGTGTATATATATTTATATGTTGTGATATATTTATATATATATTTATTTTAAGTTGTTAGTTATTTATTTTAAAGGTTATATTAATTTCGTTATTTGTTTAGGCGTTTAGGATCTTTGTTTTTGTCGCGTAGCGTTTTTGTAACGTTGTTGGACCGACATGGGTGATGAAATGTTGCATCGCATGTGGCGTGCTAATGTGTTTATTATATTTATATTTATAATATAATTTATTAGAATTATTTTCATTATTAAGTATTTTCAAAGTTTAGGCGCGATTTAGGAATTAACCGTTTTATCGCGTATCGGGCTTTCGGAGAATGGATCGTTGTTGAATTTGGGCCGAAAGTTTTGTGTGGGTTTTGGGCTTGGGGCAGCCGGCCAAGTGAAGTAATAGGAGAGCCTTCTCCTTTTCTTTTCTCTTTTGTTTTCCTTAAGACTCTTTGATGCCTTATAACCCCCATTACCCCCCCCTTAATGATTTCTTTAATTAAAACCTCATTAAACCTCTTAATTCACTTCAAATTCTGATTAGAAAATCAGAATCCTTTGGCTGCCATCCTCCAATATTTTCGTCCATCATCATCATCATCATCACCATTTTCATTCTCTCAAATTTTCTTCATTTCTTCTCTTTGATAATTGTTCGTGAATTGTTTTTGTGGCTTTTTCCTTATACTTGGTGCTTGGAATTTGAAGAAGAAGAGGGTCACACGCCTATTGTGGGGATTTCCAGAAGTTTTCAGCTCGCCTCCGACGATCCAGGTAACTAGTTGTTATCCTAGAATCATAGTGATTAGAGTAGTATTCGGTATTAGATTAATACGTTAGGAATTATCTAAAATATTTTTTTGAATGAGATTTTTGACGAAATTTTTCATGAACATACGTGACACATGCTATGTGAATACTGTGTAGAGAAAAATAATTCTTGCATGATTTTTAATATTTATTTGATTTAATTAGTATTTTGTGCGTTTTTGGCTAAATTTCATAATAATTATTGATCGACTGTTGAAATTGATGAAATCATTTTTCTCAGATCATGTAACATGCGTATAATGTATTCCATGCCTTAGCATAATTTTTATCTACTTTTTACTGTTTTAATTAATTGATATATCTGTTTTTGTAATTTCTGTTCTGTCAGTATATAATTCATGAAAATTATTTGTAGAGGCAGAAAAATTAATTTAATTGAATAATATGTATTTCCGTGAGTTTTTACATGTTATGTGAAATTTTTGTAATTTTGAGCGTCTGTTTATATTTTTAATTATTATAATTGGTTATTTGAGGAATCTGTATATTAACTGTTAAAAATACTTTTTGAGTCCGAAAATTATAAATAAAAATTGTACCATGTCAGTAGAGCTATTAGGGTTGTATGATAATTTTTGTGTGATTTTACTGCTCGAATTTGTTAGTTTCATAATTATTATTGTGTTTTTGTGATGAAATTGAGGATACACTTTTAAATTGTTTAAGGTCTTGTAAATCAGATATAATTTATAATTTAATATATTATGGGTTGCTGATTTGCAGTAGTATACAGTATGCATCATTTGGGTAACCACATGTTTAGGTGTGATTTATGAAATAAAATGATTTAATTATTATTACTCTTTTAATGAATATGATTTAGAGTTAATTGGTGATGTATTTGTGATTGAGTGTGGTTGCTGTAAAAATCAGTATATTGTCATTGTTGTTGTTTGGGAATGTTCAAGTGTTATTGTGAGAGTTATTTGTTGAATATTTTATAAGTGATTTATTTTGAGAAATTATGAAGAACTGTTTGATGAAATGTGGGTATAAGGCCGGGTGGCATCCCTTTTGACGAATATTTTAGATGAATGATACTTGGATTGTATGCATGATTGTATTTTGAGATAAGAATATCCGGTGGGATAGATGTAGTCCCCGGTGAAGAACATGCCAACCACCTGGTTTGCGAACTAGGGGTACACCTGGGTTAATTGTTGTCGTCCGAGAGGTCAGGGAGTTCTGCGTGTTCTACCCTGCATCGGGAGTTTGGCCATTCTTAGACACAGGCAGTGGGGAACGTAAGCCCATAGACTGACCTGGAGATTGCGATCTGACAAACCTTAGGAAGTGATTTGCGAATCACTGGCGTTCGGTTTCTGACTCAAAAACTTGTTGTATTTTGATTTATAATTATTATTTATTTATATTGGAATTATGTCACTCACTATATTTACTTATTGTTGATGATCTCTTGATTTATCTATGAGCCTTAAGATTTCTATGTGCATGATATGATGTAATGATTGCATGTTATTCCTTTCTTAGTAATCTACCTCTGAATGGTGCTTTGATTGCTATTGTTCGGGAGAAGCGCTAGTTACTCCCCACCGACCGTGGAAATATGTAATATAATCTTGCAGATGGAAATGAATGCTAGGCTTTTGACTTGGGCTAGCAAGGTGTGAGAGTTGGTTGTGAGAAGAAGCTTCTAGTTCTGTTTTTGGTAGATGAACTTTATATAGGTCATAGGGAGACTTATTTTTGGATTGCTTTCAAGGATATTAGTTTTATTTAAGTTTATTTTGGGAGACTTGCATGTCTCATGGTATTTTGGATTTGATAGTATGATACAATTTGGGGTATTTCTTTTATGTTAGAACTATGATGTTTACTCGGAGATTTATTCTCTTTTTAAGCTATGAATTTTGAGTTATTATCTTTATTAGTGTTTTAGAGTAGCATACCGTCCCGACGTTATTTCCGCTAACGTCATTTTAGTATTTCTCGAATTGATAAGGTTTAGTATCTTAGTAGTAGAAGGACGGGGTGTTACAGGATTACCCCGCATAACTACTGCAATAGGCTCAGGCACTGCTTTCTAAATTAATTTTTGTAAATAGATTCTCAATAATGGCTTGGCTCTGCACTAGCTTCTCTTTCTTTGTTCCAAGTAAGTGAATTGGATTCTCCTGAGAGGCTACAATTACCGTGTGCAATCATAGATTTGAGAGACATAAGGAAATCAAATTCTACATATTTTAATATATGATGCTCTCTGATCCAGTTTCTAACGAGAACAAAGGACAAGATGAGTTATCACTTGAACTGCATTACCAAATTGCACATGTTATCAAATGTTAGTACATCGGGGAGGATCTATTTGTAGGCGACAACAAAAACACGATCACCATGTTGAAGGGTCTGGAGAGGTTCTAATCTTGGCTATAGGAAGTATTGAATATGCCATAAAAAAACATGACAGAGGATTACTAATGGACCTTAGGGACTTCTGTCCTGTAATGAATCTTCAAATTGGCTTACATTGTGTAAGTGATGTATAACTATATATCTGTATCTAAGTATATGTATCCCATATTCTTCGGCACCTTTCTCCAGCTTATCCTATTGAGTTTCTGCTTTTTTTTTAACTCTTTCCTGTATTGTTTAAGATTTAGGAGTGATAGGATTAGTATATAACATAACACTAGAAGTATAGATTTACGATTATTTTTGCTGTGTCACAGCCTTTTCGGGTGGAGAGACATGATGAAGTTAATATTATGCCTTATTGGATAAATAACTTGTTCCTGTGTTAAGCTTCATAATCGAGTTATGACACAACTTTTGGAGAGCGTCATCTTTATAATTGATGCTCTTCCTTTACTATGGAAACTGCCTCAAAGTGTCATCGAATAGCTCGAGCAGGATCTGCAGCAGATGATTGTTCGGCATTCCTTTTTGACAGTCATACATGCTTCCATCAAGTAAACATACGTATTGCTTTTTTTTTCAGTTCTGACTAATAATTTTCTCCATAGTAACTTTTATTGCTGTAATTCATAATGTATTTTTTGTGCAATATAGGCAAAGTTAAGACATTAAGAATAAAATATTCTCTATTCCCATTTAAATGTCTTTAAGTTTATGCACATACTTCCTCCGTTTTTTTACAACATTGACATTTTTGGCAATAAATTCTCTCTTTGTCTCTCCTAGAACATGGGGTCCTTTTTTCTTTTCTATCTCCTTCTATCTTTCTCCTCTCCAAAATTCTTGTGTCATACTTCAATCTTGCAAGTGAAAAAGAAAAACGGGGGAAGTGTATATTAGAAGAGTTGTTAGTCATTTCATTGGTATTCAAAATCGACAAATTAAATTATATTTTATTGATGTTTCAAATTGACAAGTAATAGTACATTGGTGTTTTAAGTGAGAAATAATTTGAAATAGAAATTTCCACTTAAGTGGTTAGATGATATAGAATGGTGTATTAAGTAGATTTTGGTGTTTTGACATGATTTATTAGGAATGTTTAGAATCAAGTGACAATCCCTGAACAAAAGAATGAATTAAAGAGATATTTCTTTTTAAATCAGAAGTCCTAGGGTTGGTTTGTGATCATCTTTGCTGAAGCAATCTTTCTAATGCGCGCCTTCCCATGCACCCTGGGTTGTTGTTTCAGCTATTCATGCTGTTTAAGTATAGTATCTACAATAATATATTCGGATGGGTAGGCTGATATTTCCAATTTTCATTGAGTTTGTGGTGTGCAATGATTGGGGATATGGGCAGTTGGATCTCTCAAACTTGTTTCGTGGTGAACATGGAATTGTTGGTTCTTTTAGCTCAGACGTTTTGTCATTTGTGCTTTCTTGTTCATTCCTTTTGGGTGCGAAGGACTTTTGTCGTTTCTTGTTCTTTTTTTTTTTTGCACAAACATGAGTTTCTAGCTTGCTGAATTATCTAAGGAAGTCACCCCCTTATCTGTTGTAGGTGCCTCTGCTCTTTGAATAAAATTGGTGGAAAAGGAGCAAGATTAATCCTGTTTCTCATTCAGGTGTTTGTTAAACGATTGGATGCCCTGGGTGTTGAAAAGCAGGTTTGCGCCTGCCATATCTAATTTAGGATTTTCTTGTCATCTCTGGTGCTCCTACCCAATTTCCTTGTTAATGTTGTTGTTCGGTTGACATATGAAAATATGGGAAGTGGAAGTTCTACTTCCCTCATAAACCTTCTAATTGTTAAAACAACCGGCTTTAATTAGCTCCAACAGGGGATCCAAGTACCTAACTTCATTTAACTTACTACTTTTAGTTTCTTAAAATCATGACTCTTTATGCTAGCTCGCACATGCTATCTCATTGAACATAATAGAAAATCAATATTTTGAATGAAAGAGAATTAAAAAAAATAGTAAAAGGACTAAAAATTTTAAAAGTGACCATTTCTCAAAGTGAAGATGGATTATAATACAACCAACTTGGTAAAAAAAATATGCTTTTGGCAAACCATTTGCCAATAACAAACAAGGTTCATATAATTTATCGTTAATTCTTGACTGTACTAGTTAACCGATGGCTAACTTGGTAAAAGTTGGGTCAACTTTAGTTATTTCTTGCCCCTACCTCTTATTCTATATTGATATTTTATAAGACTTTAAATAGACTTAATCTGATTGGTTGCAATTTTAGTAACATACCTCTTGTAGGAACGTAAACTGGTAACTAAATAATTAAACTTATCTGACAGCCATGGCGTGAAATAATCACTGCCCTAAAGTTGAATTTGCCCCGCAACAACACAAAGACTCATAGCAATCAACCTCCAGGGTTACACGGCTTCTACCTTTCCGGTGTTGACAGAAAAGCAGATTGAGAACCCTCTTGAATATTGCCCAGAAGAAGAGGAGAATGAAATAGAAGAAAAGATGTATTTGTGTGTTTCTGTATATCCCGAAGGACAACCAGTAAACTGGTATTTATATATAAAAAAAGGAGAATCAAAGGAGATCAGATCAAGGCTAAAAACGATCCATAAATGGGGAAGATAATGGCAGCAATTAAGGAGAGAAATAAGGAAACTGCAATTTAGGGAAAAACGGTAACTTAATCAGTTACAAAAAACGGTCATTAAATGCTGATACATTATTACCCCAAAAAGATAGTTAAGTTAAGTTTATTCCCCAAAGCCCAAAGCCCAAAGCCCAGGCGAGCGGCGGCGACGCACGTGTGATAACCACACATCACCACATACCCACTAAAAGCCTCATTGCTACTCAACTCAAAGGGTAGAGGGAGAGTAATAGTTATAAACCTTACTCTTCCCTTCTATTCTTTCAATGTGGGACAAAAGGCAAAAGACTTCTCATATTCTTTTGAAGCAAAACTTAAGAGTTTGAACTCTAAACTCCAACAATCCCCCACATGATTCAAAAGAAGAAAACAGAAAGAAGCAGGGCTGGAAAAAGATGATCTGGGCAATAGATACTAAGTTTTGAAGTATCAATGTCTTATGGACTTGAATTGACACTCAGTGCATACAAAAATGTCTTTACTGTCGTAATAGGTAGATTTCTCTTTGAACCTTTCACGAGGTTAGCAAAGCATAGTTGCGCACTCAACCTTTTTCAAATCAAGAAACGTTCTCGCAATTGTAATTTTAATTCTAGTGCCCCACAATTTGCCTGGATTTTCATGAATGCTCGAGAGGTCCTACGCCTTAGGGATTCTCATAGGGGATTGGGCATAACCCCCACATTCACATAGGTAAGTTCATCAAGTTTGTACTATCACAAACTACCTTAAGTAAGGCTATGAACTTATTAAGAGCCGTAAGCTCAACCTTACACATATGACAAGTATAATGAAACAAAATACTACATCACTTTTCTTAATAGGAATGGTAGTAGTATCTCCAACTTGAGTTCTTTTGTGATTTCGTTTGACCCTTTGAACTTAGGAATTCCTAAGAAGGGTATCCATCACAATTCACTCCATAATAGGCTTTAAACCCATTCCTTATGCTAACGCTAGCACCAATTTTCTCTAAAGGCCTTTGGTGGGAGGATTAACAATATTCCTCTCCAACTTTATATATACTCGAGTCACATTTTCTAATTAGATTTCTCACAATAGCATTCCTTAAGCGAATATGCCTTCTCTTTCATTATAGGCTTGATTATTCGCTACCATAAGTGTTGCTTATGAATCACAACGCATGGAAACTGATGGAGATGGCGCACACCACAAGGGAATATCATCAACAACCAAACTCTTTATCCGCTCAGCTTCTTGTCCCGCCAATTTTCGGGCATTTAAATATTTGTTAAGCAACAATGTATTATAAACCATAGGCAAATGAATACTATCAAAGCCGATCACATATAATATACACATGCATGAGGTTAACATAGCCAAAGAGAAGAGTAGCTCAACAAAACTTCTCACACCATTACTTAGGTTCTACAACTGATCCCATAAAGACCTTTTCAAGTGTACTCATCTTGCGTTCCTTACAAGGAGACACACATATAAAGAGTTCATCTAATCTTACTTTCACATCTAAATTGCCACACCGGAATGCCAATCCTTCATTTGAACCACTATCAAATACCAAAGGATAAAAGGCAATCAACTAGAAGATAATACAAATATAATTACTAGAGAGACAAAACAAATGGTCAACACCAACACTATAGTGAACCCTCTTGCACTTAGCCACTCTACTTGGCTTTCACCTTTCAATACACTTATAAAAGTGAACCTTACTGCCTATGGCCCTACTAAGATTAATACATAGATATTCAAATAAATAAAATAAGCAGTGATGAAATGAAGTACTTTCCATTACATCAATTTCTCAAGGTCTCAAAAACACACGAGCCTTAATTGACTTCTCAAGAGACTAACAAATCCATTGAAAGGATATCATTATTTGAAACAACTAGCTTAATCCTTCCAATTAAGATTGACCCAACTCACTTAGTCTTAGGCCTCAATCAACTTTTCTCTTCAACAAAAGAAGGAAATATAAAAAAATGGTCTCATCTAGACCTATGGTAAAAGGAATGCTAGCTTCTAACCAATCAACACATGAAACATGATAGCATTCACCAATTATTACTCCAATTTTACCAAAGAAGCTAAGTCCTAAAAAAATTAACTCAAATAATTCAATAACCCTAATTGACACAACTATGGGGTTACTCCGAGACACAACTTAGCACTAGAGTTGCAACTAATAAACCCAAAAGGTCATTCAACCAATCCAATAGTTTGCTCAACTAAACATGGTCAATAGAAATACTCCTCAAGAGTACTACAAAATAACTCTGTACAAACACATATATGACGCAATATATAATACAATAAGCAGAAGAAAACAACTCCCAACCCAAAAGGTCAATCGTGAAGTTTGCTTCCTCATCATGTCTAGTCAATCAAGCCAAACTAATATACTCATTCGTCTCAAACTCAAACTCATTCCTTAATAGAAACTAACAACTTGAGGACACAAGTATAAATTAAATACCAAGCAATGGGCACATAAAATAAATTATGCAAATGAGTTAGACTTGGAATATTAGCGATAAGAGAAAAACCTCCCTTTCGCCAAGCCTGTTAAAGGTGCTATGAATTCCACATAGTTTCCACTCCTCCAACTCTTTTTTTTTTCTTGCTTGAATGTCTCAACCTCAAACTCAACCCCCACATTGACTGATATATATTATCAAAAATAAATATTATACAAAGCAAGGGGGCACAAGAATAATTCATGTAAAGTTAGAGTATTTATTGCATCAAAATTTGAGAAAAGACTTCCCCAAGTGTCGGAGTCACTTTGTTTAAATCTACAGGTGCTCGACCACTACTTTTTTTTTTATCTTTACTCTTTGAGTACTTTCATCGAACAATTTGCGTGCATTGCCAATAGATGATTTTCCTTGGTGATTCCTTCACCTTTCTTTGTATTGCAGTCCAAGATATTATAATCTCAGCATCTCAGCAGTTTATAGCCATACTTGAGCACTCACAAGCATCACTAGATTATAGATTCCGAAATCCAAGGGACATAGAATTCCAAACTCCAACCCACATATTTTACTTCAGATAACATGAATAACTCTTTAGTCCGTGGTTCAGGTGCATAGGAAAACCCAATTAAATTATGCTCCTCCAAAGACATTAACTCTTTAATGATGAACATTGACAGATGTAGTTGGAATTATAGTCCCACCATAAGATAAAGCACATGAGGACAAATTCCACCCCTTTGATTGCATGATATCCAAGAGAAATTAAAGAGAAACTATTGCAGCAAAATTTTCGTATCACAATATCACAACAATTTCAATTTGCCTTCAAAATAAGGTAATTGCGAGTTCCGTCCAGATTTCCGCAACAGCATGAAATTCACCCTTTTGGCTAATAAAAAATAGTAGTTGTTATCTTCACGCACAACAACAAATTCCAATTGATAACACAATTCAGAAAAATAATCGGCACATCCAATAAATAATTCCCAAGTCAACATTATTTCCGTAAACACATAATCAACACTTAAAATACAATAACTCCACAAATCAAATAACACATCCGAAGTACTCATATAAACAATGATTCAAATACGGTTCTAGATCTAAGGAAATATCAGCAAAGAATAACAATACTCAGTTACCAAAAAATTCAACTTTAGAATGTAGGAACGTAAACTGGTAACTAAATAATTAAACTTATCTGATAGCCATGGCGTGAAATAATCACTGCCCTAAAGTTGAATTTGCCCCGCAACAACACACGGACTCATAGCAATCAACCTCCAGGGTTACACGACTTCTACCTTTCCGGTGTTGACAGAAAAGCAGATTGAGAACCCTCTTGAATATTGCCTAGAAAAAGAGGAGAATGAAATAGAAGAAAAGATGTATTTGTGTGTTTCTGTATATCCCCAAGGAATACCAGTAAACTGGTATTTATAGGAAAAAAAAGGAGAATCAAAGGAGATCAGATCAAGGCTAAAAACGGTCCATAAATAGGGAAGATAATGGCAGCAATTAAGGAGAGAAATAAGGAAACTGCAATTTAGGGAAAAACGGTAACTTAATCAGTTACAAAAAACGATCATTAAATGCTGATACATTATTACCCCAAAAAGATATTTCCTCCGTCCCAGAATAGTCTGAACACTTTCATTTTATGTTTGTCCCAAATTAGTTTGAACACTTCTTTTTTTGGCATGGTCCCACCATTAATATATTATTTCTTTTACACATCTTTGGCCCACACTCTACCTTTTATCAATAGAAAGTTACCCAACTTTCTCTCTCCTCTAATAAAAAATACCCCACCAACTCCTATCACATCTAATTTTTGAATAAAATAACATTTGATAACCACACTACAACTTATCACCTTAAACTACGTGTCCCAACAAGTGTTCAGATCTTTCTAGGACGGAGGGAGTAGTTAAGTTAAGTTTATTCCCCAAAGCCCAAAGCCCAGGCGGGCGGCGGCGGCGCACGTGTGATAACCTCACATCACCACGTACCCACTAAAAGCCTCATTGCTACTCAACTCAAAGGGTAGAGGGAGAGTAATAGTTATAAACCTTACTCTTCCCTTCTATTCTTTCAATCTAGGACAAAAGGCAAAAGACTTCTCATATTCTTTTGAAGCAAAACTTAAGAGTTTGAACTCTAAACTCCAACACCTCTTACAATCTACTATTACTCCTTGAAAAGTATGAATACAAGGTGCAAACTACCATGTGTGTCTGAGCCTTCTCAAATGTTGATATGGTGTCACTTTATTTCTAAAGTAACATGATGTACCTCTAGCTAGAAATGATTAAAACTTCAATACAAGGTCTCAAACCCCGACCACTAACTTTGTATGCAAAAATTCTACCACCAAGCTAGTTAGAGCTCTTTTTTTTAACAAACTTCAAACCTGTGTCGCATTGAAACTTTGTGGAGGTCACATGTCCTTTTCCTTATTAAACATTTCCTTGGTTCTTTAATAATTGGAACAATCTACTTTGCTAGCTTGTCAATGCATTATGCTGAACTTATTATCCTTCATTATTCATGTGTGAGAATTATAAAAAGTTATTATTGCGAAATTATACGACGAGACTATTAGAGTAAATATATTTAGTGTCCATACTTCGTTAAATTGTACTCTTGGTATATATTGTGATTGATATGAGTAATGTCTCTTTAGGGAGAATCCTAAATCTTACATGGTATCAATTATCAAGCCTTCTACTTTGGCTAAGCCGTTCTTTTTCCTCATCCTCTCTTTCTTTGTATTCCTCTTGTCTTCATCAATGGATGAGGATGCTGCTTCTCCTCCCTCCTCAGTTACACATGCCTTATAGAAATGATAGAAGAATTGCTTGCCTTCTCATTGATTATGCACACCAATATATAGTGTTACAGTAGGCTTATACAAGTAAGGTAATAAAAACTAATTTAGCTATACAAGATATTTACCTCTAGAAATAAGGGTAATAAAATCCCCTCCCCTTCCTCCTCCTCTAGCATCTCCAATCCTCAGCCAAAAAAACCCCCGACCCCCCTCCCTCCCCCATGCACCCCCCCCTTTTCTTTGTGGCCTTTGCGGGTAACCCCCCGGTTCGTCTAGTTAATGCCGGTATTCAAGAGCAATCTATCAACCCCTCGAAGAGTTCTTACAAAGACCAGTGACTTTCCTTCCCTCGTTTGGTGGCACCACCCCCATCGCGCCGTTCCCCGTCCCTCTTCAATGAAGAATCGGATGCTTTCCTTCCTATTTCGGGTCAACTCTACTCCGATCTCGTGCAACCCCGGTGGGCCCGGTCCATCATCTCCAAACCCCGTGGTAAATCTTTTTCAACAGAGTACATTGTGAAGACCCTCCCAAAAATTTGGAAGATCCCGTCCGACTCCGTCACTATTCCGATTGGAAAGGGATTCTTTGTCACAAAATTTCAGTCTGCAGAGACTTTTAATGCTTGTACTATCTAAGGGCCCATGGTTCGTGAATGGTATTTTCCTGTCAGTTCAAAAATGGGCCCCTGGATTTCAACCTTCGTCGTCTTCCCCCCCTATACCTAGTTTGGGTGGAACTTCATGAGTTGCCTCTGGAATTCTACAACGCAAAATTGTTAGAAAAAATTGGTAATTGCTTGGGTTCTTTTGTTAAATCGGATCTACGCGTAATTAATCAAAAAAATGAGATTCGCGTGTATCCAAATTATGGTGGAGTTGTCTAAGAAAAAAAAGAGTTTATTTGGATAGGTAAAGTCAAACCGGGCGTTGACTTACATTGAGTGTCCTACCATTTGTGTCAACTGTGGCCAGATTGGGTGCCACGCCATTGACTGTAAAGATAGAACCCTCCCAGGAGCAAGTTTGAAAGAAAAAGAAGTAGAAACTCAAAAGTTGAGGGAACTCGGGAAAATCATATCTAAATCTTCTTCCTCAGGTAAAGTGGGGGAGGAGTGGACCCACAAAAAAAATCCCAGACCTATAAATCCTTCCATTCTGTGAAAACTTAGGTTAAGAAACCTAGTATGGGTTTAGTCACATCTACCCGGAACTCCTACTAGCAACCCCTTTTCAGCCTTAGGTTGTTTCTTCGAGGCGAAACTTCCTCCTCCTTTGCGGAGTCCCCAGGTGGCAAACCTCTCCCCCTCTCTCATCCGCCACACTCAAAAAATCATCCTTCCCTCTCTCCAAATTGTCCTTTACCCAGTTTTATGGATTCCCAAATTGTCACTCAAAAAGTACCCTTCTACTCTTTTTTGAAACACAATCTCCATTTCCTTTCCCTTCTCTTTGTTCTTCTCTAACTTAGAAAATTTTCTCCAAAAAGATGGTTTCCCCATTCCCGGCAGAGGAGAGAGACTCGGGCCTAGCCCCTTATCTCTCAGATCCCTCCTTCAACCGTGGCTTCATCATGCCACCTCCAAAACTCCCAAACCCGGTCCATGTTATTCTCTCTCCAACCACATCAGTCACTGTGAAAACCAGACCCCATTTCACCTTCCCAGAAGTGTGGGTGAATCAATATGGTTACTTCAAAAAAGAGCTGATGGGAGACCGTTGGATTCGGGTGCACCCTTGGTTACTACGAAAGATCCTTTTGAATCCTGCGGAGACTCCTCCAAATCTCATGAACATGCATATGATTTACCCGGAGGAACCAACGAGGCTCGTTCCAGCCCACCTTCCATGCATAGTCGACGTCGAAAAGATCTCGAAACTTATTGGCCTAGTCCTTCGTTGGTGGATAAACCAACTGGAAAAAGAAACATCCTATCAAGTCATTCCATGGGAACTCCAGTTTCTATCCGACCCCGTACCCGTGCTTCCGCAAGAACGAAAAACCCTATCGATTACAAGGAACTGGCTAATGGTTCAAGCGGAAAGCGAGTCAAACAACGTCAAGTGGCTCCGGGTTACGAAACCGTGCAACCAGCTAAGCTTGAAACTGGCTTGGGGATTCTCCAAGGAAGACGGGAGGATTATGTCCGGGGTGAAAGTCAAGATAAACAAAGACATAATTTTCGGCTCGGTGGCAAACGGGATGGTAACCCTAGATGCAAAGACCCACACGGATGTGCGACGGAGATCCTGAATCTCCCTCCAATTAATCCTGGTATGTCTATTCTTCTCTGGAATGCTCGGGGGGTTGCCCGTCAAGGATTCCGTCGTAACATCAGACAACTTATCCGTGATCACGATCCAATGATCGTCATAATAACTGAAACTAAAGTCGGCCGTGAGAATATTGAAGAGGTGGTTGATAGTTTGCCCTTTAATTCTTTCGAAACAGTCGAGCCTATGGGGTTCTCTGGAGGCATTCTTATGTTATGGAATGAAGGACTCCATTCCTTCACAACCATAACAAAGGAAAGCCGAGCCATTCACGGGGTCATCCAGGTTTGCAACTTCCCTCCTTTCATGATTTCTGTTTCATATGCTAACACCAAATATAAAGGTAGACTCGAAATGTGGGATAGTTTAATGGCTACCTCTCAAAATGTTTCCCTCCCCTGACTAGTACTTGGTGATTTCAACGAGATAATTTCTGCTCATGAAAAACTTGGGGGCAATAGACCCAAGGAATACAAAATGAGAAAATACAAAGAAACCATGAATGCTTGTAACTTGGTTGATTTCGGTTGTATAGGAAGTAAATTTACTTGGTACAAAAAGAGAAAGAACTATCCCATTTTTGAAAGGCTTGATAGATGTTGGGGCTCTAATAGTTGGATTACAAATTTCCCGGATGTGGTTGTTAATAATTTGCCTCGTCTCTCTTCTGACCATAATCCAATTTTACTCTCTTTGAAAAAACCGTCTTGTAAGCCCAATAAGAGTTTCTTTAAATTCGAACCCATGTGGTTCTCTGACCCTGCCTTTGAGCCTTGGGTCAAGGAGAATTGGGCCCTTTCTCAAGACCACCTTCCCATAAAACTTCAAGACCTTAGCGGGAAGTTATCTAATTGGGTCAAAGACAACTTTAATATTTTTAAAAGCAAAAGGAAAATTATGGCCCGACTTAAAGGCGCCCAACTGGCCCTTGAATCCGATCCCTATAATTCTTTCTTGTTTGACCTTGAAAATTCCTTGATGGATGAGTTAAATATTATTTGTGAAAAAGAATAAGCTTATTGGCAAATTATATATAGAACAGATTGGCTTGCACTAGGAGATCGAAATGCACATTTCTTCCATTTATCCGCTATTTTGAGAAGAAACTCTAATAAAATTTTAATGATAAAAAAAGAGGTGGGGGAAGAAATTACGGACCATGAAGACATTAAAGTTTTAATTAGGGATAACTTTTCTAACCTCTTCACTTCGGATAATCCTATTGTCCAGATGACAAATCCCAACTTAGAGACTATAGATATCTTCCACATGCCGTCCATGGAAGATGTTAAGTTGGCAATTTTCTCTATTGGTAGTAAGAAAGCTCCGGGGGATGATGGGTTTCACGCTCTATTTTACAATCACTTTTGGGAAGACATCAAAGATGATTGCCACAACCTTGTGAAAAATATTTTCTCTGCTTTTCAGGTGCCAAAATACCTAAATTCGACTCTTATCTCTCTAATCCCAAAAATTGCTAACCCTTTAAGAGTGGCGAATTTTAGACCCATTAGTCTTGTCAACACGGGGTACAAAATGATCACAAAAATTCTAGTTCAAAGACTTACGGCTCACCTACAAGATCTTATCTCCCCCAACCAAAATAGCTTTGTCAAAGGTAGGGGTTCGGAGACTAATTTCATCATTGCCTCCGAGATACTCCATTTTATGAAAAAGAAAAAGGGAAGAAAAGCCTCTTCGCGCTTAAACTTGACTTGGAAAAAGCCTATGATAGATTAGAATGGTCTTTCATAGAATTTTGTCTCAATTTTTTTTAACTTCTCAAAAAATTCAATAACTTTAATCATGAGTTGCGTTAAATCCGGAAAATCAACTATTCAAGTTAATGGTGAAAGAACTCGTGATTTCCATCCTTCGAGAGGGATTAGACAAGGGGACCCCCTTTCTCCCTACATCTTCATTGTTTGTCTTGAATATCTTTCACGTCAAATCCATGAAGCTTGTAATGAAGAGGTCCGGACCCCTTTTAGAGTTAGGGGGTTCTATGGAAATTTGCCACCTTTTATTTGCGGATAACATCCTTCTTTTCGGGGAAACTAACCTCTCTACTTTGACTTCCATGAATAGAGTGCTTAAAGCTTTCTTCTCAATTTCGGCTCAAAAAGGTAATGAAGGCAAAAGCATGCTTTACTTTTCCCCTAACACGCCACTTGAGATTATGGATGAGTTTGAGCTGGAAATGAACATTCTTAGCACCAATGACCTTGGAACCTATTTGGGTTTCCCCCTTCTCCCATAGGAAACCTTCAAAGAACAAAATGAATTTCATCATTGATAAGTTATCTTCTAAGCTAGCCTCTTGGAAGGCTAAATCCCTCTCCAAAGCGGGACGAGCTATCCTTATCCAATCCACCTTGCAAGCCAGTCCTCGATATTTCATGCACCCTATTGCTTACCCAAAATATATTACTCAAAAACTTGACTCGATTTGTAGTAATTTCTTTTAGAATGGGCCTAGCAGGGGGGAAAACACCATTGGGTGGCTTGGTCCAAGATGTGTAAGCCTAAGTCCTATGGAGGGTTGGGTTTTATGACCTCGAGTGATATTAACAAAATTAGCTTAGCTAGACTCTGTTGGAAGCTTGATAACAATCTAATTTGGGCCCATCATATCATCTTTGAAAAATACATAAAAAACAAACCCACCCCTACTAATTTCAACAAGGGATCTCATATTTGGTATAGCATAGGGGTAGGTTGGGAGTTTTATAATAAGAGCCTGGTTTGGGAAGCTGGTAGTGGGGTTGACATCAACCTTTGGAATGACAGATGGATCAAAGGAGAATCCCTTAGAACTCAAATCCAAGGCCCCCTTAACCGCAATGAAGGTAATCTAATGTTGAACGCTTGTAATGGGAGGGAGTTGAGTAATATTATTTCCTTTAATCTTCATGTCAACTTAGTAGCTAAAATCAATTCCATCACTCTTAAGAAAGTCCCTGATAGGCTTTACTCTTCTTGGACCAACATTTGGGGTTTCGACTCAAAAAAAGCCGGCGACTTTCTTAATAACAAAGATGTAGAAGGAAACACCAACCCTTGGGACTGGATTTGGGATTGCCCGGGTCATCAAAAACAAAAATTATTTTTGTGGCAGACTTGGTGGGAGCGTATGCCCACCAATAAAAATATCAATGTTATGTCCCATCTTGGAAATCAATCCTGCTCCTTTTTCCCTGATCTCCAGGAAGACATGGAACACATCCTCAACCTTTGTCCTAGAGCCAAAGAAGTGGGATGAGTTCAAGTTTCCTCCTTTGCCCTCTCTAAATTTCAAAAGCTAGCTGAAAAAGAATGTCTCAAACTCTTCAATCACTCCTCATGCTCATCTCCCCCACAATGTGCTTTTCATGTTCGCTATTTGGTCTCTTTGGCTTCGAAGGAATAAATGGGTCTTCTGCAGAACTAACATTCCTTCCCACATCACTTGCAAAAACATCTCTTGGGCCGCCACTGAATGGTTTTACTTTCAAAACCAAACTAAAGTGGGTAAAGCTCCCATAAACAACAACAACAACAACCTATTCATCGCAAATTCTCCTTCTTGGGTTCCTCCTTCAAATCATTGTCTAAAAATTAATGTGGATGGTTCTTTCTTCTTTGATTCAAAAGAAACTTTTATTACTGGAGTATGCAGGGATCAATTTGGCAACTGGATTGATGGTTTCATCTATGCTACTTATGCTTATGATGCGTTTGGAAGTGAGCGTTTAGCCATTGTGCTTTGGCAATTAAATGGCTTAGGGAACATGATTAGGAGGGACCGTATTATTAGCACGGATTGCAAGAACATGGCAGCATCAATTAATGGTGACACTAACCCACCGAATCACATTTATTCTCTCATTCGTAATTGCGGGGAGTTCATCCACGCTCATCCAAGGGTAAGCGTCCGGTTTGAAGGACGATCTAGCAATAAGGCGGCGGATGCCCTCACTAAATTCGCAAGGAAAAGTTCTCCTAATTTTAATATGCTATGTAATTTGCAAGCCCCTCCCCGTGTTTGTAAAGACATCTATTTAGAAGAGAAAAACCTTTGCATCTCTTCTAACCGTTCTAGTAGCTTTAATTCGGGTTCCGAGAACCTTGTAACTGACTTTATTATGCATTAATCTACTACGTTTCCTCCCAAAAAAAAATGTACAGCTAAATATAGATAGAAGGTAATCCCTAGAATTAATGCGGAATAATAGCAAAGAGATGACTTATCACGCCCCCTCAAAATGGTCGGCCAAGAGGAAAGACCTATTTTGTGAACCAAAGGTAGTGTACGTTTGACGAGGAAGGGGCTTGTTTAGAGCATCGGCGAGCTGATCACTTGTAGAGATGTACGCAACTCCGGAGGTTCCCACTTTGGACATTTTCTCGAACAAAGTGATAATCCAAGCCTAAGTGCTTCATTTTAGAATGGAAAACGGGATTAGCACTTACGTAGGCAGCTCCCGCATTATCACAGTAGACGACTGGTGCAGTAGGATGTTGATGACCAAGCTCGTGGAACATATTGCGGACCCATAAAATTTCAGCAGTAGTATTTGCCAATGCTCTATACTCGGCTTCGTAGAAGAAGAGCGAGCTCTTGTACGTTGTTTCTTAGAGGTCCAAGAGATAGGATTTTTACCCAAGTAAACAATGTAGGTCGTGGTAGATATGTAATCATCTTTGTCACGGGCCCAATCGGCATCCGAGAACGCATGAAGAGTGAGTGGAGATTGTTTGTGTATTGTGAGACCCATGTTCAAGGTCCTACCGAGGTAGCGAAGGAGGCGATGTAAAGCTTGCATATGTTGATCGGTTGGCCTCTCGCATATATTGAGCTAACTTGTTTACCGCAAAAGCAACATCCGTCGGGTAAGACTAAGATATTGAAGACTACCAATGAGTTGTCGATATTCCGTGGGATCAGACAAGAGTTCACCATGAAGTGTCAAAGGTGGATGAGTAGCTAATGGGGTAGCCACAGGTTTTACTGCTTCCATATTTGCCTTGCAAAGGATTTCATTAATATATTTCTTTTGACTTAAGAAAAGTCCTTGTGGATGAGGCATGACTTCTACTCCCAAAAAATAAGAAAGCTCACCTAAATCCTTGAGAGAAAACGTGTAGCAAGATGCTTGACAAATGCTTTCAAAAATGAGGTAGCATTACTAGTTACAATAATATCATCGACATAAACTATCAAGTAAATGATATTACCATTGCTGTGAAGAGTAAATAGAGAGGAATCCGAAATGGTGTTTTTGAAGCCCACTTGCAACAAATGATGTCGTAATTCTTTGTACCAAGCCCTCGGGGCTTGTTTTATCCCGTAGAGAGCTTTATTTAGTTTGCACACATAGGTTAGATGTTTGGGATCACAAGAGCCGGGTGGTTGAATAGTGTAAACACCATCGGTGAGAGTGCCTTGTAAAAAAGCGTTGTTTATGTCTAGTTGGCGCAATGGCCAATCTTGGCAAACTGCTAGAGAAAGAATGAGTCTAATAGTGGCCGGCTTCACGGCGGGGCTAAATGTTTCGCCATAGTCGATACCCGGTCTTTGATTAAACCCTCTCGCAACATAGCGAGCTTTGTATTGAATAATGTTGCCATTTTTGTCTTTCTTTATGCGAAAAATCCACTTGCATCCTACCACATTTTGTGAGGTGTCTGGAGGAACAAGATTCCATGTTTGATTTTTCACAACAACATTTATTTCCTCATCCATAGCTCTCCTCCAAATTTGGACTTTTAAGAGCTTGAGTGATATTTTTTGGGGACGTCGACAACAACACTTTCGGCATTTAAATTGAGTTTGTTAATTGGTTTCCTAATGCCATGTTGGAGACGGGTAGACATTTGATGTGGAGGGTGAGGGGAAGATGGGGCAGACTCAATTGGGTTAGTATGGTGTGGGGTAAGAGTGGTACAAGGAGTGAGAGATAAGGGTGGAATAGGAGATGAGGGTGGTGTTGTAGTATTGTTGGGGTTTGTAGCGGAAAAGAGTGGCATGGGATTGAGGGATGGAGTTGGTGTGGATGACGTGGTGGAGATGATAGGGGTTGAGGAGCTAGGTGAGATACTGAGATTTGAGTAGGAGGAATTAGAGTTACTAAAGTTAAGGGTGCCCATTCATCTAATAATGTAGGTAGTGGCAGGAATGTGTTTGTTTTCTCTGAGAAAGGAAAAATATTCTCAACAAAGTGCACACGGCGAGACGTTTATATTTTATGGAAATCTAGTTCTAAGCAGTAGAAGGCACTTTAAGTTGGAGAGTAACCTATAAAAACACAAGGTTTTGATTTTAGGTCTAATTTGTGTAGTGTAGGGCTTTAACCATGGATAATAGAGACAACCGAAACTCCTAAGTTTAGTGTAATTTAGTTGACTGCCAAACAACTTATAGTAGGGAGATTCATTGTTTAGAGTAGGAGTAGGTAATCGATTTATGAGATAAACGGTCGTGGAACAAGCATGAGGCCAATATTCTAGTGGCATTTGAGCATGAGATCGATAAGAGAGATAAAAAAGTCTCAACAATGTGTCGATGACAGTGTTCAGAATAGCCATTATGTTGTGCTGTATGAGGAGGAGTTGTGAGATGAGAAATTCCATCAATGGATAAGAGGTTTCGTAGGGACTCATATTCTCATCCATTATCAGAGTAAAGTGTTTTGAGGGGGAGTTGAAAATATTTTTCAACTAGAGCTTTATATCGAATAAATATGTTTTTGGTGTTAGATTTTTGTTTAAGAGTGTATAGCCAAATGTATTTGGTGTAGTGGTCAACAAAGATAATATAATACTTGAAACCATCATGAGAATAAATTGGGGAGGTCCAAAGGTCAGTATACACATATTCAAGAGCAGCAGAAGATTTAATAGAGGAGATGGAAAAGGGAAGACGATGACTTTTATTGCAAGCATAAGAACTACAATCTAAAGTAGATATACTAGTAACATGGAGTTTATTTTTTGATATAAGTTGCCGGAAAACATGTTGAGATAGGTGCTCTAAACGATGATGCCAATTGAGAGAAGTAGTTTTTGTGCTTGTGTAGACTCGAGGAGAATGCGATGAAACTTCATAAACACCAGACTTAATTTGCCCCTGGAAGAGAGATGCCCACGTTGTGAGATGCTTCACAAGAAAAGAATTGGATGAGAATATAACAGAGACACGTAAAGTGAGATTGGAAGAAAAGAAAGCAGAACCAAAGTGAGTTATTTTAAGTCCCGTACCATCACCAACGATTAATTCCTCAGTCCCGTCATATGGAGCATGTAGAGATAGATTATTGAGATCAGATGGGACGTGGTGAGAAGCACCACTATTAAGCAGCCATGGTGAAGTGGAGGTGGAGGCAGCAAGTTCAGCATTGTGAGCTTGTGGTTTAGTGTAGGAACGGTTTGTGGACGTGGGTGGTGGGGTGGGAGGGGTAGCATTAGGAAACCTTTGATTAAATAAGGGACAATGTGCAGCAACATGACCTTAAGCTCGACACCACTGACATTTGCCGAGAAAAGGACGAGGTTGCTGATTATAGTTGTTAGGTGTAGAAAGAATACTCCGGTGCGGTGTTGCGGTTATTGTTATTACCATAGCTACGGTTCGATTTCTTGTGGAGGCAACAAACGCAATGAGCGGAAGGGATGAATCACCACGTGTTTGTTGCAAGGTAAAATCCTTGTTGATGAGTTTCTCATGTACTTCTTCAAATGAGATTGGAGTGTCTCGGGCATTAACAGATTCAATGACAGAGTTGTAAGAGTCATCAAGACCGAGGAGCATGCGGTCGATCAAGTCCTCATGCTCCACCTTTTTCCCTAGAGCTGCGAGTTGATCGGCACAAGCTTTAACAGTTTGCATGAAGTCAGTGATTGTACGACTGCCCTTGGTAATGCGATTGAGTTGATCTTTTAGTTGCTTAATGTGGCCACGGCTTGGTGTAGCATAGGTTTTGGCAAGAATATCCCATATTTGCTTTGAGCTACGGGCTTGAGAGACAAGTGGAACAAGAGTTTGGGAAAGGGTACTAATGAGAGCTCCAAAGAGAAGCTTATCTTGGCGAATCCAAAAGGATAATTCAGGATTAATGGCCTCCTCACCATTGGTAGTGACAGTAGGAGAAGGACAGGGAAGAGTCCCGTCAACATACTGGAAGAGATCATGGCCGACGAGAATCGCCCCAATCTGCATCTTTCATGAAAGGTTGTTTGTGGTATTAGCTTTATAGTATTATGAATGTTAAGAAAGGTGAAGGGTTTAGTGGGATCATTTCCATTTGGGATTTGGTAGGAGGGGATGGGGTTTGAGAGAGTCATGGAATCAGGAAGAACAAAGAGTTTTGGTTTTGTGATTTTGGATCAAGCGGCTGATACCATATAGATATAATAGAAGAATTGCTTGCCTTCTCATTGATTATGCACACCAATATATAGTGTTACAGTAGGCTTATACAAGTAAGGTAATAAAAACTAATTTAGCTATACAAGATATTTACCTCTAGAAATAAGGAGAATAAAATCACAAGGATATTTACATCTAAATATAGATAGAAGGTAATCCCTAGAATTAATGCAAAATATTAGCAAAGAGATGACAGTAATAGTTGACCTTGAATAGGTCAAGCCTTATCACGCCTATCATCTCGCTTTGAATGTTACCACTAGTCAAAGCCTTGATTCTTGATGTCGAAAAGGTTCAATATACACCCCGTGCACTCTCTTCCCGCAACACTCGCCAAGGTATATAATGTCTTGGATCACATTGACCCGACGGTCAAGAAAGCCAAGGACATCGACGATGATTTATGGGATCGGTTCGATGGAATTGTTTGTCAATGGATGTATGGAATAATTCACTAGTGGAAAAAAAACCCAACTTAATACGGTCAATTTGAGTTTAGCTGATCCGAAATTGAACCGAATTAGTTACGAGCGGAGCAGTTCAAGAAAGTCAACTGATCTGGTGAAGTGGTTTAAAACCAAATAAGTTGTTGTGGAAATTGATCCAATTTAAACCCCTTCACCGTACCAAATCATCAGTTGAGGGAAAAGTGTAACTAAAAGGAATTCCTTCCCAAAATGTAAAATATCAACTGATATCACCAAATTTGTACAAATTACATTGACAACTGAAATACAAAAATTACAAACACAAATTATACGAATATTACAAACACAATCACATTAACAGAAATTAAAACAATGGTTAGGCATCAGAACAACTTCAAATAATCTAAATCAGTTACTGTTGTGGACCAGAAGAAGATGCAAAGGAAGCAAGTTTAGGAAACAAATCATCATGGCTAGTATAATGGCTCTTGTTTACAAGGTGTGGCAGGAAAGAAATAATGCTCTATGGAATTAGCATGTACATACTAAAGATCATGCAATTAAGGACATACAATATACTGTTAAGAAACGTAATGAGTCTAGATTACCTAAGAAAATGAAGGATGTAGATATTGTTTGGTGGGATGGGTTAGTTTAGCTTGTGCTAGCTACTGATGTTTGTTTTTGGTTGTATACTTGTATAGGGTTATTGTTGTGATTTTTGTCTTTTGGACATAGGTTGTAATGTTGTTTTTTCAATATATTTCTTACTTACCAAAAAAAAATCACATTAACAAGTGAAATATAGCAAACACATATTGTACAAGTTACAAAAAGATACAAAAATAACAAACTAAATACAAAAAAAATACAAAAATCACCAAACCTAGTAAAAGAATAAAAACTCATTCTTGCCAATGAAATAAAAAAAATACAAAAAGAAAATGAATTAATACCAACTGAAATTAGAAAATACAAACCCTAAAATTGCGATATTAGAAAATAATATCTATAAAAAATACAAAAAACTTAAGAAATTAGAAAATGGAATCTAAAGAAGTACGAAATTACAAACCGTAATTATTATCTCAAAATCACCCTTTAATTATAGTACATCTCACTAGATGCCATAACAACTTTCTAGGCATAGGAAGACCAACAAAATAGGCATGACGAAAGAACATATCATTACGAATTTACCACGAAGATCTTGAGCTGACACGATACAACCATCCATAGTAACAAGGTAATCGTTTGGAGACAGGAATAACAGGGATTGAATATCAACAAGGTCGCCGAGCTTGATGTCACATTTAAGTATACTATAGGAAAAATTGATAAGAACAGTCCCAAATATGGACGTTCCCTCATTTTCAGTCCCAACTCAGAATTATTTCTGAGCAGTCTTAACTATGCATCATTTTTGCCAATATTAGTCCCACTTGACCGATCACCTATTTAACAGGTAATATTTTTTTTATTTCTTAAATCGATTTTCTTCTTCCTCCTCTTTCTATCTCCTCCCTTCTTCCTCCCCTGCCACCCCTTTACCTCTCTCTCCCTTGCCAACCCCTCTACCTCCTTCTCCCCTGCCACCCCCGTCCCCGCCACCATTTCACTAATAAGCAAAGAGACTCCCCGTACCTTTTTCCTTCCCGAGTCATGGTTAGGAAATGAAACAATTATCATATCACTAATAACATGATGTTTTGAGATTAATTATGACAATATGATATCGTAATGCGGTGTTCTTGTACCTACCAAGCCAAGATTCAAACATTCAGTAATACAAGTAACACCACAAGCCAACAAATCGTGCAACCTTAGAGATCCAATCATGTTCATGAATGTTGGAAACTCATTGTTCAACATAACTCAACCTGGAGAATTTTACTTCACAAGTGGAGAAGGACATTGCCAAAAAGGACAAAAGCTTCATATCTCACTTTACGGAGATGGAATAGTTGTGTACCCACCTTCTAAAGGTCCAAGTGCAATGTCGACACCTTGCGATGCACCACCTTATCATCAAAATTTTGGGTCTATTCCAACTCCATCTATTTCGTCTCCAATTCTTAAATTTTCACCATTTTTTGGGTCTTTCGTTGTTTTTGCTATTTGAATACTTCCCTAATTTGTTGCAATCAGATTTGTAATGCAGTTCATAATTTGTTCATTATTTTTTTTCAGTGAAAATATTATAAAATTGAGATGAGATCCAATCACCACGGCATGAAAAGGGTACATTCGTATAATTTTCGGCTCCCATGTTATGATTAGTTTTTGTTTTTTGGGGCGTACATTTGGTTTGGCTGGTGCCAAGTATGGTAGAATACTAGAATGTGTTTGAGTTGGGTGGTGGATATGAAGGAGATAGTGGTGGAAAAGACGAGGATAAAGAGACGAGGGAGGGTGCAGGAGAGAGAAGGACATGGTGGAGGGAGAAGTGAGAAAAAAGAAGAGAAAAGAGTCGAAATCGGAGGGAGAGAAGTAACGTGAGTCTTTGGATGGTGGGGTGGTGTGCAGGGTTGTGAGGTGGTGTTGAATAGGTTCTGGCGAAAAAACACATTTTACCTGTTGTAACAGGTCATTAACCCGCTGGGACTAATTTTGGCAAAAATGATATATAGTTGGGACTGCTCAGAAATAATCCTTAGTTGAGACTGAAAATGGCGGAACGCCCATTGTTGGGACTGTTCCTATCAATTTTTCCTATATTATAAGGTTTAATGCATTCATGTAAAATGAAATATTTTAAATTCATTGAAACATCTTCTAAGCGATCAAATTGTTCACCAAGTTCTTCATCTTTGTTGTCGAATATTTGAATTGATAATTGTTGGTTCGAAATTTCATAGGATTAGTTGGAAATAAGTAGTTCCTCAACTCATCCATATCTTCATTCATATCTTTCAATGCCTCTAACTCCGGAGGCGTAGGCATCTCCTTGTTATTTTTCTCAGGAATCTTCTTATTCTTTTGAAGAAGAAGATTCCTCATAATCTTGTTCGAGTGCTTCAACAACCGAAACAAGTCCAGAAGCAAATTCTTATCCGACTGCGTCAGCTCAATCGTCTTTCTCGACGTCATCAACTCCAAAAGAACCTTCTTCTGATGCTTATTCTTATTCTTCTTTTGAGGAATCTTGTACTCCACATCCATGTCTTAAATAATCGGATCAATAACCTGCAAATTATCTTACATCGAATTCATGACATTGGAAATCGAAATTGGAAATTGAAAATCGAAATGAAGATTCTTGCCACTGTGCAAAACTCTTCTCCAAAAGCGAAACCCTGATTTCCGCAACTGCTTTAGTTTGATTGGGGAGGAAAGTGGTAATGTGCACTTCAAGTATTATCCATTGTGTCGAATGTAGAGGTGATTAAAAAAAAGTCAGCCAATACGGCAGGCCGATCCAAATTTCGAACTATTTTTATTCCCAAAGCCCACTTTTGCTGGCCAAAATCGGCCTGGCGTGCGGATTTTTAGGTTTCCCAAAACCCTTCCCAAACACAAAAAACGCCCAATCTCGAGCAATTTTTCGATCGGGCCGGGTCGGGCTAAACTTGATCAACTCTAGTCTAATGTCTTCTGTACCGTTCCCAGAAGGTGATGGTTGATACTCCTGTCACATGGGGTGTGGAAAGACGCCCATTTGATCGGGCTATGACTACTTCAACATTATATACTAAACTCTTAACCAATAAACCAAATGATATTTGGTGTGATGGTTGAGACTTGAGATATATTGACGTGTTCTTTTGGACTGCATTAATGGATATTCAGTTCACTCTAGTTCAATTTAATTCAGGGAAATCCCTCTCATAGTTTCAATTCAGTTCAACTCAATTCAGTTTCACTCATTTCAGTACAGTGTAGTCCAAAAGAACCCGACTATTGTTAACACTGCTATATTTTCTACTTCTTTTGGTAATGAATTAATTTTTTTAGAAAAGTTCCTACAATTCTACTAGATTATTTTTTAAAGTATATTATATACAAATGCTATTAAGAATATAATGTCAAAATTGTGTATATTGCACAACGCTGAACTATATAAAGTATTAAATTGCAAACCACATTTATATTATTGGACATAAAATTTTTGGTACAACAATTGTAATCCTATATTTTTATTTCGGAGATTCATTAACTTTATAATGCGCAATGATGCAGTCCCTATGAGGTGGTAGACATGAAAGAACTCCATCCATACGATCATTTGGACTATGGTATTCAATCGACGAAGAAAATACAGTAAAATACCCAACCATAAGGTTGAGGGCAATGTTATATGAATCGGGGTCCTACTTTGGATCAATGACAAAAGTAGGATCGAATTGGTAGAATTGGATTGTACGATCGTAAAATTCTGCAAAATTGATAAAATTATCCTAATTAATTCACGCCGAACACTTAATCGATAAAATTCTATGTTTTTCAATTAAAAATTATTGATCTTGAGTAAATTTTCATGTTTTCGCCATGCCTTAATAATTAAGTAGTTAAAATTACAATTCAAGAAATTTTTTGGAAGAAAAGCCTACAATAGCGTTTATGTAACAAATACATGACATACTATTTTAAAGCTAAAATCTCAACAAATATTTCAATGTAGCCATTTTGACATGGTCGACATCCCTAATGCCTTAGCATTTACGGCCAATATAAAAGTAACAAAGAGCTTACCTAATATTCTAAAGACTAAATCACCAACTAATTAATGGAATATTAAACATATTGATATTGTAAAATAAAATTTTGAGCTTTATTATGTTCATCCACTTGTGTTTTTAGTTTATAGACCTGTGTCTTTTCCTAAACAATTGGCTTTAGCAAAATATTAATCATCTTTTTAGAACTATATGGTACGATCGTACAATCCTGAGCGAACTTATTTCAATCTTGTATGATCCTGATCGATCCTAATCGATTATGTGTGATCCTAACCGATCTTGTCAGCAGTTTGATTCTGCACACAATCCGGATCGTTTTTCAATATTTGGGTTGTAGGATCGTACGGTGCATATCACAATTCTAACAACAATAATTAAGGTTAATGAGAATCATATATAAGAGTATCAAGTGGGAGCTTAACTCGAGCACCCGCTTGATTATACGGTACTAATCTTATGTGATATAACGAAGTTATTCTTAACCAATTAAAATTGATTAGAAGTAAAATTCATTTTTAATCAACCCCCACCCCCCATCCCCCTACCTTTCAAGGTTAAACAAGTGTTGTATTACCTTATAATACAACGGTTTTATGGAAAGTCATTAACTAGCTAATATATATAGAATGAAGTGAGAATGAGGAGCTGGAAGGGTGGTAAGCCCTTCCATCTTCCACCCATAGGTTGTTAGGTTCGATTCTCATAAAGGGAAATGGGGAGATTTGGAGTAGGGTGTACGCCTTGTAAGATGACGTTAATATAATTTATCTTACCAAATTTTATATATATATATATATATATATATATATATATATATATATATATATATATATATATATATATATATATATATATATATATATATATATATATTACATGAGTCATTGGGCTGAAGAAATATTGGTAGCAGTTCATGCCGGCCCTTTATTATCAGTACAAGCTTCAATTTCAAGTACAAGAAAGATAGATAACTAAGATGTAGGAGCAGTTTGAACTTATTATGAAGGATAAACTTCAATGACAGATCTTGGCCCTAGCATAGTAAATATCTTGTACTCACCAAGACCAGCACTTTTGAAGAGGCTTTTCCACTGATCTTCAGTTCTTTCTTTCCCCCCTACCTGAAGATTCATCATTATGTCAAACAAAAGTTGGGAATTCGAGTAGTTGACATTTTCATTGTTGATTTTCACCACCATATCTATGATAATTATCTTGCCACCTTCATCTTTGCTAGCTATTGCCTCTTTGCACCGTTGAAGTATCTTTACGCAATGATCATCACTCCAATCATGGAGTATCCACTGCAACATTTGTTACAAAGCTAAGTGAATTTAATTTTTTTAAGAAAACATGCATAATTTTTTTTTTTAAAAACCCATAACCAAAATTATCATGATTAATTCTTTTATTCAATAATTTGCAAGTCCATAATATGTAGAAATTAGTTTCTTAAGATAGCTAGATTGCTAAATTTACGTGATATCAAAATTTAGAGTTTTTTGCGAGAATATACCGGGGTAATATAGAGCATCTTGTAGGGATATACCTCACTAATTTTTTTGTGGGGATATACCAACCTAAATTTAAGTTTTGTTAAAAGGTACTCAAAAAAATTATTTCGCGAAAAAAGTCAAATTTTCGGCCTTTGACTTGCTCAATTACTCTTTGTATAGTGCGTGATATTCAATTGCTTCTATTACATTCATTTCCCTCCAACTTCCTCCACCGTCACTTTTTCTCTCTCCTCGGTTTCACTCTTTTCATTTTCTCTTTCTTTGTAAAAATCAATTTCTACAAAGCAAATTCAAACCACATAGTACAATTGAAGAACACAAGAAGTAAATTGAATTGAAATTTAAGCTAAAATAAGACATCATACCTTGTAATTGATGATTTTTGGGTGCCCTTTCTTCTTGAATTGAAGAGCGTTCTTTTTCAAGGTTTAAGGAGAGGGAAATGTTAAGGAAGGGTGTTGGTTATTAAGGATAGGGAAATATTAAGGCAGGGAATTCTTAAAAAATTGTTAAAAAAAACTTTTCAACAGTATGCGCGTGGTTGAGGGGGTAAAACACAACATTTGTGGCTCACTCGCGAGTTCCTACCAAGTTAATGGCCGGAAATTTGACTTTCTCGCCGGAAATAGTGATTTTGGTACGCTTTTAACAAAACTTTAATTTAGGTGGTATATCCCCACAAAAAAAAAATTTAGTGAGGTACATCCCCACAAAATGCCCTATTACCTGGCATATCCCGTCAAAAACTCTAAAATTTACAGCTAGATTTCAATTCACACGTCAGTCTCTATGAAACATATTGGAAGAACATAATTAATTATCCAAATAGTTTCCGATAGTTTATTACTGATACTTACAACATGATGATTTATTTAAATAGTTTATTAGCAATTATTTAGTTATGCTGATCATACTGTTAATACTCCCAGAAAGATGGAGTATAATTAAGGATGTAATTATTTGCTTTCAATTTCTCAGTTTTAGGACTAGGGTATCTCACTAAATATGCTTATAATTGAGTTCATTCATTATAAACCCAGGTGTACTATGTATATGGTACACCCAATTGTGATTTTTCCTAATTTGCTCATCTGGAACTCTCCTTTTTAGTAAATTTTGCTCGTTTGAATTATTTCAAATGAGCAATGAGCAAAAAATAGCCTTGGGTGTACCATGTTGACGGTACACCCGGGCGTATGATAAAATTTGTAGTTTTTGTAATTAGTGTGTATAATCTTCACCTTATAAAAAAAGTTTTCGGAAAAATAAGTTTAGATTTATTCCAATAATTTATATCAGTTTCAATACGACTTATTAGAGTAGATGTTTGTTGTAATCATGACTCTGTATTTATATTATTATATATATTGCCAAAGCTACTTATCGAAAGGTATATATATTATTTAGAAATAGTAGGTTGCTGTGGCCTACACAACGGCCGAGACTATCTCTATTCGGCAACTTTTAGCTGATCTTGGCTATTTCCTCCGGCATCCTGTCATTTTATATTGTGATAATGTGTCTGCTACCTATCTGATTAGCAGCATGATCGTATAAGCATATTGATGTTGATTATAACTTTGTCCGTGAAATGGATGCCAAAGGTGGCCTTATGATTCGGCATGTGCCTACATAGATGCATGTTGCTGATATTTTTACTAAGGGTCTTTCTTCTGATTTATTTGTTAGACATCGTACCAATCTCTCCGTTATTGCACCTCGTAAAGATTGAGGGGGTGTATTAGAGTAGATGTATGTTGTAATCATGACTATGTATTTATATTATTATATACTATCTCCGTTCTTTTTCTATTGCAACAATGGGTTTGGGCATGGTTTTAAGGAAGTGAAAAACGTGGGTAGTTTAGCATAAAGGTACACCTTTAATTAACTACAGCAGGAGAGAAATATATCCTTAATAAAGTAAAAGCAACTTTATGAGGCAAAAGTGAGTAACTAATGATGGTTCAGTAAGATAAAGTAAGGACAATATTGTCAGATAAAGTTGCTCTTTTTACCAAAAGTGAAAACCCAAAGTGGTAATTGGTGCAATAGAAAAAGAACGGAGGAAGTATATATTACCGGGAACACCCACTTGGGAAAAGGTAAGTCGTATTTCCAAACCTCGTACACGTCTAATCAACTAGAAATATAAGTTCCAATAAGATTTAATCATTTAAATCGAGTAAAAATTATGTGAAAAAAAGGCACCAACCTTCCTTTTTTTCCTTCCATGAATTCATCCCTTTTTAAACAAATTTTTTCTCTTGATCGAACAGTAATTAATTAATCAAATGTCTTAGATGAATAACATACGTCAATAACATGGGCGAAAAAGACTAGTTACCTTGAGTAAGACGACTTGAGCAGGAGGAATAGCTTCAAACATGTCACCTTCAACATACCTTATATTCTTTCCATACTCTTTTAACCCTTGAACCACATGTGGTTGATCATAAACAACACACGATAATTCAGGGAAGAGCTTAGAAATGGCCTTAGCCATTGTTCCATTGCCGCCACCGACATCGACTAAGGACTCTACCCCCTCCAGTAAGCCCTTGAACTCATTATCATTCACTAACAAGCTTGCAACGAATTGAGCATCGTTTGCCATGGCTTCATTGAAATGCTTGTTAAACTTGGGTGCACATGCTGCATATTCCCACAAACTCTTTTTGTGAGAGCTATAAAAAGGAGTCACATCTTCACTTTGAAACCAACTACAAAAATGTTGCGATGGCTCAACCAGAACTGAGTCAAGCATCATAAGAGCAAATGGTGTTAGGGTAAGAGGGTGATCCTTTAATAAAACTCGAGAGTTTATGGTGAGATCGAACGCTTCTTCTCCATTCGATAATGTTCGAATGGAGAAGAAGTTAGAATGAAAGAGAAGGCGCATTAAACGATCAAGGAAAGGAGCCTTGTTTGGGTGGAGAGACAGTGAAATGGCAAGCTCTTCAGCAGTCATAGGCTTGCCATGCTTTTGAATGGCATCGGGGATGCCTAGCTCAATTGCGCACTTTAAGGCCATGGAGTTTAAATAAGAGAGAATATGATTCCAAACATGTGTTTGTGCATTTACTAGCTCTTTAGCCGATTCATTGGCAATGCTAATGGGATCCATTTTGCGCTACACAAACCAGGAGTTCAACTTGTAATATATATGTAGAGAATATGAATTATTGGCAATGCTAATGGCCTAACGTGATACATGTGTGATGATGTCGGAGTTTAATAAAAAGTTAATGTTCATTGGCAATGCTAATGGGATACATGTGTGAGTCCATTTGATGATATGAATTATTTTCGAATATCTCTATTATACAAGTGAATAGGGGGAGGAAGATGGTGTCCCCTTACAAAAGTCGGATATATCCTTAATGAATTTAAATTGCAACATATATTAAATAATCTTTTCTTCTTCCTACTTGCCATATATATTGAACAAGTTAACAATGGAATTGAATTTGAAATTGAAATTTCTATTAAATATTAAATTAAGGAGAATGATTTCCTCTTCTTACATATGGGTGAAAAACTCTGATCAAAAATTAATTTGACAATATAACTTGATTGACACAATCAGAAGAAAAAATAAAAACTTGAATTTTATATTAATAATTATACTGATAATATTTTAAAACCTAATTGTTGATTATTATTCAGTAATCTCTATTATATAATTCAAACACTTCCACTTTATTAACATTCAACGATTAAACCTGTTACACAAATTCTTCCACTTTATTTGAGCACAAGCTTTCTTCTGCTTTATATTTCCTTCTCTAATTGAGAAAAAAACGTTAATATGATACGCACGCATAGCGTGCAAAAAATGCTAGTGTTACTCTATTGTAAGTATTGTACTTTGGCATGCCTAATGAGTAGGTATCATTTACTTCCTTTATTTTCGAACATTGTAATGATTTAATTTGGACCATTGCCAACGCACAACTTTGATAATTGATATCTTTAATTATATATTAATTAAAGTTTGATAAAAAGTTAATATTATGAAAATAAACATCGAGTGAAATCTTATAAGATTTTACATATATATGACATTGATATAATAATTGAAGAAATGATCAAAGTTAAGTATCAAATAGTATAAAAGTCAAATTGTTGCAATTTCAGGAAATGAAAAAAATTATGTCAATTCCACAAGTATGCACTATATACAGAGGTTAGGTTCTAATCAGAACCGTGAGAACCACTTAAAATGAACAAATTCGTTGCAAAATAAGCGAAGATTTTCATTTATATATACTCATCATGAATTTTTCTTCTTCTTTTTTTAGCCCTTTTTAAAATCGAGAGATTTTATTGGAGAGATAATAAGCTATACTGCAATGAGATGCTGATAAGTCTATGATGATGAGTTTTTAATTGATGGACTTAGAGTAATTAATTAGATTATTATTTAATTGTTATTGTATGTGATTTACATATTTTTAGAGCACGATAAAAAATTAAATTTTATATTTTTTGACAGGAATAAGAGCATGACATGTGTACTATGGGGGCAACTATGCAAATTAGTTCACATCTTATCCTGTCAAAAATGGAGACGAAGAGCCAATATATATTATTGTCCAACTAGGAAGAAGGACATTGTACCAAAGTTAAATAATTATGTACGTGTTCGTTTTAGTTTTACATGAATATAATTGACTCATAGTCTACATATAAATGTTTTTTTTAAAAGAAGTGTTCTATATATAAGTATGTTTTAACATAGAAAATAGGATTTTTCTAATCCTTGCCACAAGGCATAGGTTAAGAATTTCAAGATTTCATTGAAAACATATGTAATACAATGTAACAAGATTCTATTTGAGGATAATAAATAAATCAGGATAGGAAAAAAATAGATTGATCCCATTTAATGAGAAAGGGAGGGGAAGAAAGTCAATGTCGGAAAATTGACTTTTTAGCCGAAAAACATTGAATTGGTCTTAAGTAACAAAGGGAAGTATTATAATAGGTCTTTTTCAACAAAAAAATTTTTATTAGGTCTTTACCAACAAAATAACTATTTTAATAGGTCTTTTTGAACAAAAAGTTCATATATCTAAAACAAAATACATCGTCCTACATGGCGTTCCCTCACGCATTTTACCACGTGCTGTTCTCTGCTTTCATTGCCACGTGTCTTCGTTAATTGTGTTTGCCATTTCCAGCGCCTTTCTGGTCATTGAATATAATGATGTCCTACTTATGGAAATAATTAAATCAGCAATAAAGTAGCAAATCATTCACCTACTACAAATATCATAATTAACGTGATATATAGTGTTCGAAAAGCTCCTATAATTTCGGCACAAATTATGGAATAAAATAGATAGGAGTGCTAATCGAGTATGAGCGGCTTCATGGAGCAACTCGAGCTCGACTTAGTTAACGCTCGGTCAAAACTCGATTTGAGTTGGCTTGGCTCGAGCTCGAGCTCGGCTTAAAACCTTAAAGAGCATGAGTTGAGCATGACCCTACTCGACTCGTTAAGCACGCGAGCAGCTTGATAATTTTTTTATATTTTTTCTAAATATTTATTTTGTTTAATAGAAAAGTTTATTAAAAACTCGAGAGATAGGGACCAGCTTAACAAGCCCAATAAAAATTTACTTTATGGTCCATGATCATAATTCTTAAACTAGTAACATATGTTTAAAAAAATTAAGATTTGTCTATGTTTGTTTGAAAGTTGAAAGAAAACCCTAGTCCATATCACCCCCCCCCAATTCCCCAGTTGTCAAAGGACCGAACTCCTCAAGGCTAAAGCTCAAGTGCTCAACGCCTCAAGCGGTCATTCTCTCTCTCACTTCATTCTTAACTCTTGGTTCACCCGCGCAGATAGAGTATTTTCGGCGAGAGCGAAGACTCGGTGAGGCTCACTCTTTTCCATAAACTTTTTTGATGTTTTCCGACAGACAGTAATTTCCAGCAACTTTTTGGTGTTTTTTGACGGATATATGACATGTTCTCTTTTTTCCAGTTATTTTTCTATTTGTTGATTTTGTTTGTTACTTTCGGTTTAAATTTCGTTTTTTAATTCAATTTCGATTACATATTGTTGTTGGGAATTTAATACTTGTTATGTTGGATATGAATTTAGACTATTCTTGTTATGTTCGATTATAATTGCGTTTGTTATGTTTTATTTTGAATACTTGTTAGCTTCATTTCGTTTATGTATTGCAAATTTGCAAGCTTGTGGTTGGTGTTTCACTTGTTATATGTTTGATGTGAATTTAGACTTTCTTTTGTTCTTGTTTGTTGGTTATCCCATTTTCCATGTTGATTTGAATTTAGGGATGTGTGATGTGTGTTGTGTGATGTGTGTTATGTGTTGTGTAATATGTGTTGTGTGTTGTGTGTTGTGTTGTGACGTGCTATGTGGTGTGTGGTGTGTGGTAAATTGTCTAGTAAAGTAGTAATAGTAATATTATCACTCTATAAATGCATATATGTCCAGTAATGTTGACAAAGAAACTTCCCCTCCTAATTATAACCCTAATGTCGTTGAGGAATTCTTTGCGAATCTCAATGATGAGATGTAGGAAGATGAAGAAGAACCTGTAGTAGAGGAACTACCTAACTAGTAGAAAATAACTCTATTACTGCTATTGAATTGCTGCGGTTTTCACTATACGCTGTAATAGGCTGCGTGAGAAAAAAAAAAGGTTCAATGTAAGCTATTTCTACCGTTTTTTTATGGAAACCGCGACAATAGAATAGATATTTTTTATTTAATCTATGCTTGCGGTTTCCATAAAAACCGCAACAATAGGTCTCGTTTAATATTATAACGTGCTAGGGTTTTCACCCCCTCTCACTCTCTTATTTTCTGTCCACCATTTTCATCTCTTGTGTCTTCCCCTCTCACTCGTATCTCTCATCTCCCCTCTCATCCTTTCATCCTCTGTCTTCTTCTCTCACTCGCATTTCTCCTCCTCTCATCCTCTGTCTCCTTCTCTCACTCGCATCTCGCATCCTCCTCTATCTTCATATGTCATCTTCTCGTCGTCGCATCGCCCACCATCTTCAACGACAAACTTAACGGCTTCGCTTCCACCACCGCCGAACTACATTAATGGGTGGCAAAATTCTCGGATGGCGGCGAAGATCTTGGATAGAAAGACGACAAGATCCGGAAAGGTGCGAAGTTCTCGGGGTGGCGGTGAAGTGCCTGGTGGTTTTTGACGGCTTGATGAAGTCTACCCGGCGGTTTTTTTAAGCCATGAGGCCCGCGACGGAGTTATAAGCGATAGACACACCTCCCTTGCTGCGACGAAGGAATCCCAACATTTTGTTCTCTTTTTTTATATGTTTTTTACTACATCTACGGTTATGGTTTATGAGATTAGGTTTATTTTCTATCTGATGTTAGTTTTTTTTTTAGTTTCAATTTTAGTTTAATTTTTAGAATGGATGTGATGTTAGTTTAATTTTAGTTTCAATTTTAGTTTAATTTTTAGAATTTGGTATGTGGAATTGTCACAGGCTCACAGCCCATCCACATGCATACCTAATACATAGCAGAAGTATTTGGTATGTGGATTGTCATTTTATGGGCCTAGAATTTGGTATGTGGAATTGTCACAGGCTCACAACCTATCCACATGCATACCTAATACATGTATGTGGAATTTGGTATGTGGATTGTCATTTCAGGTGGAGCAATGGTTGTAGTGGAAATAGTAGTAGGTGTCCCCATTGTAGTATTGTACACCGCCGCTGGATACGTGCTGCAGCTACGTTTAAGGACCTTAATTTGGTCCATACTTTGGAGAAAACCAAGTTAAAAAAGAAAACTAGATTACTACTTCAATTTTCATCAAAATCATAGTTGATTTAAAACTACATCATTTAATTTGGTTATATTTGCGTCACTTTACAACCTGAGTAATGCTATGTTTAGTTCACCTTATTTTTACTTATTTCAGATCAGAGCATATCAGTTCAGATCATACCAGATTAGATCAGATCAGAAAAAATAACTTCAGTTCAGATCAAGTCAGTTCAGATCTTGCTTATATTTAAAAACTTATTATTATTGTTATTGATGTGTCGTATTTTTATATAGGTTTTAGGTACATTTAGGTTGCATTTTAGGAACATTTAGGTGCATTATAGTTCATAATTACATACTATTACTTAATTTACGAAACATTACTCCTTTTGTGTGTTCTTGGTATTCTTTGAGGAATTTCAGGTATTCAGAAGATAATCGGAGTATCATTGGACAAGCATGAGTACTTAGGAGCAATTGGAAGCAATCTACGTTGATAAGAATCGTTATGAACATATTTGAGTACAATTTGGAGTTTAAATTGGAGTTGGAATTCATTGAAAGAATTGTGGAAATCAAGTCATGTTTACTCTTTTATCCATAACTTTTGACTCGTTAGTGATAATTAGATTATTCCAGCGGCATTGGAAAGTAGGCTTGAAGAGCTTTCCAACGATAGGTTGCACGGTCCAAGGCGAGTTATATTCTAGGAGATATGGGCTTTGCAAGTTGGCCCATTTTGCCTGAGGCTTCCTACGCGCGCGCGGATTACTTAATTCTGGCCCTTTAATGATTTTTCCTTATCTTGTAACTTGTTTTCCTACTAGTATTAGGAGATGTAACTTTATATTAGAGGATTTCTAATTATGTTAGATTATCTATTCATTATTCACATTTTCACTTTGAACGCTATTTTCCTTCTTAGATTTTCCTCTCGAGTTTTATGCCCTTGTTTATTTTCTATTGCTACTTTGGAGATTCAAGATTGAAAATTTCATATTCGTCTAATCGTCTTCTATTCAAGTATTGCGTATCAAGTTTTATTCTTTCTTTCTCTTTTGTTTATATAATTATGTTTTCAATTAAGTTTATTGAATCTATTGCCATGATTAGTGAGTAGTCTTTTTAATTAGGATTAAGTTGAGCCCTAGTATGGATTGGTCAAAATGGGTCATCACAGAGCCATACATCAGTCAACACAAAACATAGAAAAACACGTTAGTGACAACTGAGTACATTAAGCCAGACAAATAGCTTGTAGATAAGTAATAGAACCTAAGCATGATATTATAAATAAAAAAAACTTCCTGATACGATACCACAAAGTAAAAACATGCCACGACAAAAAAAAACAGAGAACCTTGACTTAATAACCCATAAGAGGGCTTAAATCAAATTATAGAACTTCTAACAGGATTATTATTATTGCCTATGTAGACATGTCAATAGAAACAAATTTGATTTTGTGTTTGGGCACGCACCAAGAGCTAAAAATGATGAGATTATGAGAAGATACTTAGGGTCTGTTCTCTTCGGCATAAAACAACTGAACTGAATTGAACTGAACTGAATTGAACCGAATTGAGGCGAACCGAAATGAACCGAGCGAGCGCCGAGCGAGCGAATTAAATTATAACTAATTAATAGTAATGATTATCATCTAGAACCGAACCGAGCGAAGCGAACGAACCGAACTAAACGGGCGGGCGAAAATAATTTGGGGAGAAGCAGTGCGCTTGGTTATTATCCATTTTGAAAACTCAATAATTAGATATATATCGGAGATACTTAGTTATTGAATTTTTTTTTTTTTTTTAAAAAAAAATTGTATGTTATAGTCATGAAAAGATGTAACGAACTTACAAACTTAAGGAACTATCTTTAAGAGCTCTTCCAAAACTTGGAACTAATCTTCAGAATTTTAAAAAAAATGAAGCTTTCAATTTTTTTTGTGTTGTAATGCTTCCTGAAAGCATATTAAATGAAGTTTTATGGGGTCTTCACTAAGTGTTACAAATTCTTATATTTAACCATTATGTAAAGTATATATAAGCGAGAGAAAAAAATGAAATATATCACCTACTTAAAAGATAGAACTAACTAACTTCATATTTATGAAATGTTAAAAATTTAAAATTCATTATTTTTTTGTCTTTTTCATTCTCTTCTTAGTTGCATACTTGCATTCATTTCATTCGTGGACAAAGCATGTTTAATTTATGTAGCAACCAAATCATCAACATAAGATAATTATTCACAAATCGTCTCACCAAATTTATCAACCATATAAGTAAGCACAACCCCTTAAAAACAAGGAAAATTTGCCAAAAAAAATCTTTTATAAAAGTTCAATTTTGCCAAAAAAAACCTTTTAAAGCATTCTTTGCAGAAAAAAAACCACAAACTTAATTTTTTTTGCAAGATGAAACCTATTTCCAATTTCCAGTGTGGTTTTTGAGATGCATAGGGGTGGTCCTTTTATCTTCCTTTAAACCCCTATTTTCATTAACTACAGCACCACCCATATGCATCTCAAAAACCACACCGAAAAATGCGTATAGGTTTCATCTTGCAAAATAAATTAAGTTTGTGGTTTTTTTTCTGCAAAGAATGCTCTAAAAGCTTTTTTTTCCGCAAAATTACACTTTTAAGTGGTTTTTTTTTGGCAAATTTTCCTAAAAACAATAAACGAAAGAACAAAGAAGGAGAAAAACTAAGGATTTAAATTTGAAAAGAACAAGTGGTTTAATTACCTTATTATAATTCATGGACACCAAATTTATCTACTGGTTTTTGAAGTAGTGGCAAGTGCCATGCCTTTCTATTCCACTGACACAAGGATAGCATGTTATATGAACACTTGATGGTAGAACATCAGGTAGCATTCTTATTGGAGAATTATAAATTTCAACTGTTCGTAACTTTGGAAGACCTCCCTCCTTCACTGTCCACTTATTTAAGATAACAAACCATCAATAGTCAAATAAGTGAGCTCAGGAAAGCCATTTTCAGAGCAACACAACTCATATCCAGGAAAGCCCAGGTGGTTGGCATGTTCTTCACCGGGGACTAAATCTATCCCACCGGATTTCTTATACCTCAAAAGTAAAACAAAATACCATAACAATTTCATCTCAAATCTTTCCATCATCAAATCAATATCAATAGGGATGCCTAATGGTCTTACACCCAAAATTAAGCAGAAAAACTAGGATCGCAACCCTAAGTAATTCAAATTACAAAATCATCTCATTTCCATCTTCTTATCAAAAACAACAATACAAACTCAATAGTTCTCAAAATCAACAACCATGCTCACAACATACCAAAGCATGAAATCAACAATCTCACAACAATACTAATAAATCATAAAATAAAGAATAATCCTTTAACATTCCAATAAAACATAACAACAAATAATATAAAAATCCGATAAGTTTCAGATCAGATTAGGGTTAATGATCTTGACCCGGATATAAAAACAGATCAGGTTTAGGTTAGGGGGTATTCAACCCAATTATAGGTGACCTGAACACGAACTCGACTCAACCCGACCTGATTATATTGTCAGGCCTAAACACAGGTGAAGTAGGATCTTGGCCTTGGAACCAAGAAGGAATATGATATGTCATAGGAAGAGTGCCATGAAAGTTTTTCAACTGGGACACATGAAATAAATTATGTATTTTAGTTGTGGCAGGTAACTGTAACTTGTAGGCAACCTTCCCTACTGTAGCTAAGACTTGAAAAGGGCCATATTACTTAGGATTGAGTTTATGATTGCTCATATACTTGACATTAACTTGTCTATAAGGCTGTAATTTAAGCCAAACTCAATCACCAACACCAAAACTTCTCTCGACTCGTGTTTGTCGGCTAGATTCGTCATTCCGCACCGAGCTCGAGCTAAATGGAATTTAACCAAGGCAATCATTGCTTCTCTTCTCATTAGGCTTCTATCCACTTCATCATTTGATGAATCTCCAGCTAAGTAAGGCAAATGCACAAGAGGAGCTCGGTTATAAACAACTTCATATGGTGTGAGTTGTGTAGAAGTATGAAAGTGGGTATTGTACCACGATTTAGCTATCGGTAACCACATACACCAATCTTTTGGGGAATCTCCACACATACACCTCAAATAGGTTTTCAAACACCTATTAACTACCTCTGTCTGTCCATCTGTCTCAAGTTGATAAGCGGATGACAAAAGGAACTCGGTCCCATGAAGAGAAAATAAACCCTTTCAAAAATTGCTCAAGAAAATAGAACCTCTATCACCGACAATAGACTTGGGTCAACCATGCAACTTGAATACATTATCTAAGTATGATTGAGCCACTTGTATTGTTGTGAAAGGACTCGGCTCGGTGCCATGAAGTGTGCGGCCTTACTAAACCCGTCTACCACCACAAAAATCACTTCTTTTCCCATGGACTTAAGCAAACCAAGAATGAAGTCCATAGATATATCCACCCAAACTTCTTCGGGGCACATGTAATGGCCGTAATAAGCCCGGTTTAGCTGCATTTTCATATTTAGATGATTGACAAACCTTATTGCAATATAATCCTTGACAAATTGTTTCACACTCTTTGTCATGCCCTTCCAATAAAAGAGGCTTTTAAGCTTCTTTAAAGTGGCTTCTCTGCCAGAATCTCCACTTTCAGAAGATGCGTGTTGCCATAATAGAATTTTAGTCTTGAGTGTAAAATGCGAACCCACAACAATTTTAGCATCTCTTCTAATCGATCCATCTACCAATTAACATATATCCAACCAACCCATGCTCCTTGTTGTAACCGATGAAGAATAGTACTCAAGAAGCGGGTCTTGCTAATAACGGGCATGAATAAGTGAACTCAAGTTAGATAAGAGACATTGCCATGCATAAAATTTCAGTATCAGGAACTCTAGATAGTGCATCAGCTGTCAAATTTTCCTTCCCACACTTATATTGAATTTCATAATTGAAACCCATTAGTTTGAATTACCAAAACTGCTGGAAGGAGTTGATTTTTTTTGTTGTAGTAGCCACTTTAAGCTTTTTTGATCAGTTCTAATCACAAACTGATTACTCATCAAATACTGCTCCTGCTTTTGTACTGAAAATACTATGGCCAATATGTAATATCCCATATTTTTGAGTATTTATTAAATTGTTAAATATTTATTTTCTAAAATAAATATTTTAAGCAAAGAGTATTTTAGTATTGTCACTGGTTTGAAATTACTTTGGCGGGAGATGGCGCCAAACTAGGATTTGACAAACTTTTGATATTAGAGTATGTCCAATGGTTGGACTGATGGACTCTCAAAGGGACCATGAGGAAAGAGAGTGTTAAAAAAATAATAAACAATGAAGAGAGAGAAAAGAAGGGAGGAGAGAAGGTGTTAAACGGTCTATCCCAATGAACCGTTTAACATCTTCTTTTCTCTCAAAATTTGTGTTGGTTGTGACAAGTGGCAGAATCTTATTGGTTTATGGGAGATATGATGTATCCATCCGATGGTTGTAAATATTAGATCGGGCTACTGATATTTGAATAATTATTCATGCTTTTTTTTACCGTTATTTGTAAATAACGGTCATATTTAATAAATAAAAATTAAATTTAAAAAAAAACTTTACCAACAACTCTATTTTTCTCTTTTCTATAAATAGAGCCCAATATTAAGATATTTTCGTACATTTTTCATACATCTCTTTTTCATTAAACACTTAATTTTTTATTAAATGAAATAATTTTCTTGTACTTAATTTTTGTGTTCATATAATTTGAAGAAGGTTTTTAAATAACTTCGATTAACATAAATAATTAGTTATAATACAAATAAAAAATTATAACAGTTCATCATTAGTGTATTTTAATTACCCCAAAATGATAAATATGGTGAAGAATTGGGATTAATCAAATTAATAAGGAGAGAGAAAATATAGGGGGGTATGGTAAATAGTAGGAGAGAGAATTTGATGACCCCAAAAGTTTGTCTAACTATTGGGAGTAAGAAAATAGAGGTTTTTGAGTAGATTGGGTGTGAGTGATGTGGAGGAGAGAGAAATTAATATAGTATTTGATAAACCCCTTGAAGGGTTCAACCATTGAACATGCTCTTAAAGCCTGGTCAAAATTTTATTAAAATACATTTTTTAAAACAATTAAATGATGGATATATCTATGGACTTCATTACTGGTTTACACACATAAATAGTAAATACCCCATACCTTAAGCCATCTTTTCCACACAAAAACTTTGAAGAATCCAAACTCTCTTACTTCAAGGTTCTTTCTTCTTTTCTTAATCTATTCTAGTTCTATATTTCTTATTCAAGTTCTAATTTTCTTTGGTTTAAGAAAAAGATTTTCATGTTTTTTACTCAAAAATATTATGCTCATGATAGGTCATTCATGTTTAAATTCATGATTAAGTTCATGTGATAAGTTGCTTATTAGATTTTTATATTATTGGTTGGTTAGGAGATCGCTTAAGCATAAGACTAAGTGAAGATACTAGTATACTCTTTGTACAAGATCAAGGCACGTTATGTAGCTAGATCTTTTGAAATGTGATTTTATGTGTTAAAGTTGTTTATTGATTTAATGGTTGAATGGATTTAGAAATTTGGTTTAAAATGGTTACAATATTTTATTATTCACTCTTGGAAGTGAAAAGAAGGAATGATTTTATCAATCATTTTTATATGAGATTTTTGTTATCCTTTTTGAAAATTTAAATTATTATTACAAGGAATGGTTTGATTGGTTTTTATGAACTTTGAATGTTCAAAAAGTTATTTATGAGAAAAGGACAGTTATTCATGACTTACAAGTCATATTATTATTATTACCGCTTGATTAACATCAAGAAGGGTTTATGCTTCAAAGTCCACTTGTTGGCAATTATTATTACTCCTAGATATAGATCCGTGATGGGATGACTAGCTTGGGGGTGTGCACACTTAGGAAAAGGAAGGGGAGATAAGAAGAGGAATTGTTTTCAAGATTATTTTAATCCAAGTTATTTAGAAAGAGTTTGTTCTTAAAGGTTACTCTTGAATTATTAGTTAAAGTGTTTGGAAAGAGTTTATTATTAAAAAGTTATTCTTGAATTATTAGTGATGGAATTTTCGAAATGTAAATTGTTACGAACTTGCAAATGTGTTACTTATCTAGTACATTTCGTACTCAGTTTTATACTGACGCGTATATCCTTTTTCCCATTTGACTTTGCCCTGTTTACCTATTTGGTAAGCAGTTTTGCAGGTGAATTTTGGATGTGCGTGGGAACATACTAGGAGGGGGATCTTTACCTAGATTAGAGTGTTTTATTTATTTTGAGTTTGAGACAATATTTATTTCTAGTAATAAAGAGTTATTATTATTTTGGTTAAAGTCTTTCGCTGCAAGTTTTTTTTATTAGTTAGTAGTTAGTTGTCGAAAGCGTGATAGTCACATGGCGGTAATACTCCTAAATTACTCAAATATTATTTAATAAATTATTTATTTAAAAGTGAGTAATTTGGGGTGTTACAAAGTGGTATCAGTTTTCCAGGTCTTGAAAAGATAAAAGTTGAACATTAAAATTGATGGGTAGACATAAGATGGGCATATAGAGTTTCGCATTTGCATTGTAAATTGGGGTGACAAGCTCTGTCCAGGATTAGGAAGGCTTTCCTCGACGCTGTGGGTAACTTCCTTACCTGGGAGCTATAATCACCTTGGTTATTCTATATCTTGAAATCTAGTACACTTTAATTTTTTTTTTTGAAATAAATACTTTAAGCCATAGTGGTGCAATTAATAAATCTTGGACCATTTTAAATTTTTAGTTAACATATATGATATATTAGTATTACCTATATTTATGGGTGTGGTCGGCCTTACGCAAGACGCTTTGTTTAGAATATAGCCGTCTTCTATTTTCTCTCTCATTTCTCGTCTCTCCTGTTCTTCATAAGATGAAGAACCCCAAACTAACCGCCTCCCATTTCTCACCGATTAGCATCCATTTTTTTTCGAATTTAGCCATCCTTCCTTCAAATTCCCAACGAACTCGCCTACTTGTTCTTCGTTCTTCCTTGTTCATCTTCAAATTTTTTCTCTACCATCATACACTTTCTAATAAACTATAATCACATACTGATCACATGGGTTGCGATTACTCATTCACATTTTCGACTTTAAACCTTCCTTAATTTTTTTTTTGTGAATTAGGAGTAACATTAAGTTAAAGAGTTATGGCCAAATAACCTATTACAATCCGAAAGTAAAAGTTCACTGTAATAATCCGGCATAATTGGCATTAGCCTAACTACATTAAGAGGGTCTTCCCCATTACACATTTGCTTAGCTATTACATCCGCCATTTTGTTGTCGTTTCGCCTAACGAATGTGAGCTTCATCTCCGAGAAATAATGCCGCAGCTCCCTGTAATTGTTGATGATATCACTATATAAGTCAGTATACATTTCCTTGGAATTGATAGCCTCCACTGCAGCTTTACAATCCGAGTGAAAGGCTACATGGGTAAGGTTAGCCTTGCTTGCTACTTGCATATCCCTTGTCTAATAGCAAGCAACTCTGCGTGAAAAAGGGTTAGTAGCATAAGTTGATCAATGAAATCCCATAATCCACATCCCTTGATTATTTCTAACCAAGCCCGCAATACTCGACTTAGTTTCAATATCCACAAAGGTGGCGTCAACATTCACATGGACATAAGAGTGTTCGAGATTCAACCACGGGGAATCCAGACCTGTGCTAGTAGGGTAAGAGGAATTCAGATTTTCATGGAAGTATTTAGCAAGACGCACCGCATTTTTATGAGAAACATCGACAGGAGGGAACGGGGTTTTATCGAAGGTAAACTTTTTCCTTTTTTTCCAAATCGCAAAGCATATAAAAGGAAACGAGACGGCCAGGGTATTTCAAGGACTCTAGCATGGGTTTGAAGATTGTCTTTAAGCCAGCCCTCAATGTGGGTATAATCCCAAAAGCGAGAGGGGAGAGGAAACGACTGCCATACTTGGGTTGCATAGATACAATCCCGGATGACATGAATGGAGTTCTCATCAATGTGGGGGCGGAGAGACACTTTGGGTCAGGTATAATGTGACGGTTTCTAAGCGAGAACCCTATGTGGAAGTCTATCACACCACATTAGCCACACAAAGAACTTGAGTTTGGGAGAGTGTTGCTCTTCCAAATCCAATCACTTCCCGGAGTTGGCTTTACGATTATTGATAATACCCGTCAAGGCCCATCAAGAACTGATGCATTCGATCTTCTTCTTGGAGTCTTTCAAATTTGGCGCTAATATCACACTTGCACCCACTACAAACACAACTCGAAACCGTCACATATGCTGCGAGATTATCCCATAGTTTCGCGAGGCGACCAAAATAGGAGTCAATTGTCTCGCCTTTGGATTGTTTACAATCCCCGATGGCTGTCTTCAGTTGCTGCTCGCGAGCACCATTGCGTACACAAAATCGATCACGTAAATTCGTCCGCTCTTGTCCTGGACCCACACCCCTAATAAATAGAACGATATGGTCGAGCGAATGTCGGGGTCAATGGTGTTAAGTAACCACGAAACCAACATCGATTTGACAGTAGTCTAGTCTTCCAATTGCTCGGCATCAGTGGGCTTCATCACGGTGCCGTTGACGAATCCAAACTTGCGTTTGGCCTGAACAGCTATGCTAATAGCTCGTGCCCACTTTTCATAATTTTATCCCTTCAATTGAATAGGAGTGACCAAGTTTCCTGGGTTATCTGAAGAACCCAAAAAATAGATGTCTTTGTGGGATTAGGATTATGTTTCTCACCACTTTGCTCGCTATTCTTCTCGTCAACAATGGTGGAGAAAAAAAATTTCCAGTCATTTTCTTGGAGTTCTTGGTTAGTTCGGGTAAGTCAGGTGCAAAGCATCAATTGTCGGTTTTTTTTTCCGATCTAATCAAGATTATTGGCTCTAGATACCATGTTAAGTTTCCTCAATTAATACATTAGGGAACATGACCATATGTGCTCCCTGCTACCCCGTTAGAGAACATGACTGTGTGTCTCTAACTAACCTCATTAGTGAACTTGACTATATTTAAGCATAACAAAAAACATGACTTCGCGTCCCTTTAGTTATCATAGGAAACATGTGTAAAACCCCATGATTCCTTCTACCTTTAAGAACATAGAGATGTTTACCGCAGTGAAACACAAGGTATTTATTTAAGGATTTTTTAACTACAATAATACAAAGTTGTTCTCGTTCTCTCGCAATAATACAAACTTTTGATTATTTTTAAATAATACAAACTTTTACCCAAAATTCCTCCAGTAGGGCATGACCGGTTAGTGACTTGTTGGTGCAGGTAAATTGCTTACGTGGCACTTACTTCTTCTTCCTTGTTTGCTCCGGTTCTTCTTCCTCCATTTTTTTTCATTTCATTTTTGTCTCCTGCTCCCCTTCCTTTGTCTTTCTCCCTTGCCCACCCTCGACCCCACCCCCACCCCCCACCTCTAGCCCCGAAACCGATCTCCTCAACCACTTGCCCTTTCCCTCGATAGAGCCGCCCTACCCCGAAATCGGCCCCACCTGAGAAACCATGTCTGTTTTCGAGCAAACTTCAAACAATCTTAAAGTCGCCGAGAATTTAATTCACAAAAATGGCGCAATCATTAAAATTTGGAGTTTGAGGAGAAATCATTAAGTGAAAGGATTGAAAGAGTGGGGATGAAAGAGAAGCAAGTGAAGGATCGGATGAGGGCGGTGAAGGAGAGGAAGAGGATGGTGGAGGAGAGAGAAAAGGCAAGAGGATGGCCGGATTTGGTGGTTTTCGGGGTGGGGTGGCTGGGTTTGGTGGTTTTTGTTGGTGGTTGTGGGGTGGGGGGAGACGGACTAGGCGTGGGGTGGTTGGGATTGGTGGTTTTCGGTGGTGGCTATGGGGTGGGGGGGAGACGAATGGGGGTGGTTTCGGTGGTGGCAGTGGGGTGGAGGAGATGTCGGGGCTGGGGGTTGTTCAGGTGGGTGGTGGGTAGGGCGTGGGAAGGTGACCGTGTCCGGTGGGCTTCTGGGGGGTGGTTTCGGTGGTGGCTGTGGGGTGGAGGAGGGGCTGAGGTGGTTCAGGTGGGTGGGGGGTTAGGGGAGGAGGGAGAAAGAAGAAAGATCATTTTGTAATTTTTCTTTTACATGTTTTACAGGTTACAAGTCAACTTGACCTACAGGAGGAATTTTGATGTAAAGTTTGTATTATTAAAAAATAATCAAAAGTTTGTATTATTGCGAGAGAACGGGCAAAAGTTTGTATTATTGTAGTTAAAAAATCCTTTATTTAACTAAGATAATAGTTTACTAGAAAACTTATTTTCAATGTCTAAATATAGAAATGCAATGGAATATAGAAAGACTAAATCAAACTTAAATCCTCATTACATATTGGAAGTATTAAATCCTCTTAATTAGAATAAATCCCTTGTAAACAAACAATCCAAAATACCATAACGAAAAATTGTTTCCTCAAATAGAACGGTAAATAAGATCATTCAAGACACCCTTAACCCATGCACAGACTGTTCTTCATGACCTGTAAACGACACTGCTCGGCACTTGACATAAGGTCAAAATGGGACATCACATAGCCATAATTAGCCAACACAAAACACAGAAAAACACGTTAGTGACAACTGAATACATACACCAGACAAATAACTTGTAGATAAGTAATAGAACCTAAACATGATATTATAAAAAAAACTTCCTGATACAATACTACAAAGTAAAAATGCCACAGCCAAAAAAAATTAGAACAGAGAACCTTGGCTTAATAATCCATAAGAGGGCTTAAATCAAATTATAGAACTTCTAACATGATTATTCTTGAGCCTATGTAGAGATGTCACTAGAAACAAATTAGATTTTGTCTTTGGGCACCAAGAGCTAAAAATGATGAGAAGATACTTAGTTATTATCCATTTTGATTACTCAATAATTAGATATATATTGGAGATACTTAGTTATTGAAGTTCTTAATTTAATTTTTTTGTATGTTATAGTCATGAAAAAGATGCAACAAACTTAAGGAACCATCTTTAAAAGCTCTTCTAAAACTTGCAAGTAATCTTGAGAATTTAAGAAAAAATGAAGCTTTTGATTTTTTTGTTGTTGTAATGCTTCCTGAAAGCATATTAACTGAAGTTTTATGGGATCTTCACTAAATGTTACAACTTCTTATATTTAACCATTATGTAAAGTATATATAAGTGAGAGAAGAAAATGAAATCTATCACCTACTAAAAAGATAGAATGAACTAGCTTCATTTCTATGAACTGTAATATTGAGGCACCAAAATGTTAGAAATTTTAAATTTATTATTTTTTGTCTTTTTCATTCCCTTCTTAGTTGCATTCATTTCTTTCGTGGACAAAACATGTCTAATTTATGTAGCAACCAAATCATCTACATAAGGTAATTCTTCAAAAATCGTCTCATCAAATTTATCAACCATATAAGTAAGCACAACCCCTTAAAAACAATATACGAAAGAACAAAGAAGAAGAAAAGCTAAGGATTTAAATTTGAAAAGAACAAGTTGTTTACCTTATTATAATTCATGGACACCAAATTTATCTACTGGTCTTTGAAGAAGTGGCAAGTGCCATGCCTGTCTATTCCACTGACACAAGGATAGCATGTTATATGAACACTTGATGGTAGAACATCAGGTAGCATTCTTATTGGAGAATTATAAATTTCAACTTCTCGCAACTTTGGAAGACCTCCCTTCTTCACTGTCCACTTATTTAAGCTAAACAAGCCATCAATAGCCAAATAAGTGAGCTCAGGAAAGCCATTTTCAGAGCAACACAACTCATTTCCATAATAACATATATGCAATTGAAGGTTTCTGAGCTTGGGAAGCTTCTCAAGAATTGGCATAGGATCTTCCGAAAATTGACAATACCAAAACCCCAACTCCACTAAATTTTGAGGAAACATTTCGAAATTTCTTGGTAGATAAATTCGCGGGAACCTTTCAGCATCAATATGTAAAACTTTTAAAGAACCACAAGCTGATAAGATTATAGGATTTTCATTTATTATATTAGCATGAATTTTAAGAGACAAACTCTTTATGCTTGTTGATTTTAGGAAAGGCTCCAAACTTTCTTTCTTCGAAACACAACTCGCTGAAAGCTTCCTCATGCTTCTTAATTCTACTAAACCCCCTACATCAACCCTATCTAAGTCCACATCTTCGAGCTTCTCCAAATGGCTCAATTGGTCTAACTTCAACATCTTACTTCCCTCAATCTCATATCCTTGGTGATCATCAACTTCTTGAGATAGAATTCTAGATGGAAAGTACAAATGTCTCAAAGATTTCATCTTCCATAATAGATTAGGTAACTTGATTATAACCTTATTAACTCGTAAATCAAGGATCATTAAGGACCTCAAGTTACCAATTGAAGATGGTAGGTCAACAATATGAGTATCTTTCAAGCTTAAATACCTTAAGAATATTAGGTCTCCAACTACTTTAGGTAAACTCCCTCGCAAACTAAGACCTTCGAAATCCAAAACACGAAGCAACTGAAACTCTTTGCAAATAGTTACTATCCATTCACAAGATCCTTCCTCACTATCTTCTGAAGGAAAAAACATGAGTGATCGAAGAGATGACACTTCTTTTGAAGACTTTAGAAGAGGAGAAGGTACCTTTTTATCAACATATATAGTCATACGACGAACCTTCTCATTTGGTGCACTTAGGAAGGAGTGTTGTTGCTCTTTTTTACAAGCTTGATAATCGAATACATGGATATAATTTTCTTCTCTGTTGATCTCTAGACATTTATCTCTCATAAGATCATGAAGACGACATGTTTTAATCTTACCATCTGAATCTCTACTCCCTACTTGAACCATACCTTTTTGCACCAATTCATTCAAGTAAACTTCAGCAATGTCATCCAATGATCTGATTGATGCAACTTTATCTTGAGTTGATGAGACAATTCCTTCCGCTATCCACAAATGATATAGTTTTTGCACCGGAACTTCGAAATCCTCAGGAAAATTACCCAAATGTAGGAAGCAAGGTTTAATATTGTATGGTAATTCGTGGTAGCTCATGGCTAACACTTCATACACTCCATTATATGATTCATCCCCTTGTAGATGAGAAGGAAGATTTTCAGAGATTGATTCCCATTCTTCAACAGATTTTTTAGTTGCCAGAATTCCTCCTAATACAACAATAGCCAAGGGATGACCATTACAATGATCAAGCATCTTCTCACCAAGCCCCACCATTACAGGATCTACAGGTGCGTACAAACAAGTGAGATATATAATCAAATTCAGGCAATAAGACCATACATCTATATTGATTAGGTATAAAATAAACCATACACATATAATGCATGCATGTTTAAAAAGTTCCATTATTATTTTGAATATCCATAAGAAGTATAAAGTTCCTAAACTTTTTTTCATTTCTTTCATCAAGTTTTCTCGAAAGTTCGAATACTAACATTCTCTAATTGCTAATTCAATATGTTTTTTTAGGTTGTGGTAGTTCTTATAACCAAACATTTAATTTAAACAAGTTATGCTTTCTGTTAATTCTAGATGAATCAACCAATCACACATTGACGTCTGAGAAGAAAAAGGGCCCCTCCCACTACTGGCAATTTGATTATTTATTTATAAGAGACACAATTTTTGTCTACCTAGTGAGTTATCTACCCAATAGAGATAAACATTAATAATAAGTGAAGTCCAACTCAATAATAATATTAATTATATTTTTATTTTTATTTTTAGTGGGTAATTTAATTTATCTCGGTAAGTACGTGTATCAAACGAGAGAAACTTTATATGATCTAGTAGTGGAATCCACCTACTTGAGATAGACCATTTATTTAGGTTATGTTTGGTTTGATGGAAAACGGTTTTTCATGGAAAACGCAAATGAATATTAGTTTTCCTTTGTTTGGTTTGATGGAAAATTATTAAGATAAGAAGGGAAAAATCGAGATGTCGAGGATGAGAGAGTGGAGGAAAAAAGGTTTTCCTTCAAATTTTGGAGGAAAATGTCTACAAAGGGAGGAAATTTGTTTTCCACCTTCATTTTTCTTTTCAAATACCTTAATCAACCAAATAACAAAAAATGAAAAAATAGTTGTCCTAAAGAACATTTTCCTCTAAAACAAAAGGAGTCTTAGTTGAATCCAACTTATCTATATATATAATACGACCTCCGTTCCTTTTTAATCTTTGCACTTTCTTTTTCGGACCGTTCCTTTTCAATAGTTACACTGTTACTTTATCTATATAAGATAAAATATTCAATTAATATTCTCCACTTTTGTCCTCCATGTGGTCCTTCACCAAATTAATTAACCCACTTAAAACCCCCCACCTATCCCATTTTTCTCTCTCCTCTATTTTTTTAGTTACTTTTTGTATTTCTTACTCTCCACTTTTTAGATTCTTCTCCTTTCTTGCCTACTTTTTCCTTAGTTACCCCAAAACATACCGTGTGATTAAGGCTATGTTCAGTTCACCTTATTTTTACTTATTTCAGATCAGATCAGATCAGAACAGATTAGATCAGACCAGACCAGATCAGATAAGCTCAGATCAGATCAGATCGGATAAGTTCAGATCAGTTCAGATCATGCTTATTATTATTATTATTATTATTATTATTATTATTATTATTATTATTATTATTATTATTATTATTATTATAATTACTATTATTATTATTATTATTATTATTAATATTATTATTATTATTACTATTACTATTTTTTTTGGGTAAGTAAGTAAAGTATATTACTATATCAAAAAAATTACACCCTAAACCCCCCAAATAAGGGAGACAAACAATTATTATTATTATTATTATTATTATTATTATAATTATTGTTGTTACTATTATTATTATTATTATTATTATTATTATTATTATTATTATTATTATTATTATTATTATTAGTAATACTTTATACGATTACTATTACTATTACTATTTATACTATTATTTACTAGTACATTTGTTCAAAAGGATTATTATTATTATTGTCGTTGTTGTACTTATTAATTATTAATATTGGTAATAACTGTTATTGTCGTTGTTATTATTATAAATATCATTGTTATCACTATTTAAAGCTATTTGCGTTCAAGAAGAAGGATGTTCTTTTGGCATTTGTACGTGTTCTTTTTTTATATTTGCTCTAATTAACAATTTTGATATGCGATATTCTTTTTGATGTTGTACAGGTAAAGAACATGATAATATTATATGATGTTTTTTTTTTTAACAATTTTGGCAGAATAATATAAAGTATATGTTACTAGTTTATATATATAAAACATGAGTATCAAGGGATAACCTAATGGTGTTGGCATCACCTTCAAATTTTCTCCTAAACGGGATTTCTACTTATCTTTAAAAATAAAAGTTTATACAGAACAGGACAACGATATAAGAAGAATATTTAATAATTTTGTTCAAGATCATATGATTATATATATTTATAGGTTTAGTTATAATGAAAAAAGAACAATTGATTGATATAACAAAAAATATGTTGTTAGTTAAATCCAAATATGTCATTAATATATAAATAACATCTATCTTTTTTTTTTGAGGGGACATCTATCTTTTTTTTTTTAGAAAGTGTTCTTTAAATAGATTTTGTATGGTCTTTCAATATATGTTCTTTTTTTATTATCATTATATGTTCTTTCAATACTACCTAAATTCTTATTATAAACGGACCTTAGACATGAACAATATGTTCTTTTTACCATAAACAATATGTTTTTTAACCTAAAATATGTGCTCTTTTATTTTTAATTGTATGTTCATATACTATGTGTTCTTTAAAAAAAAAACTAATTAATGCTATTATTATTATTATTATTATAATTACTCCCTCTATTTTTTAGATGTAACATTGACTTTTCAAATTTGTCGAGGCACAACTTTGACCAATAATATCTCTAATTGTATAAAAGTAAAGATTATAAAAAATATATATTTAGAAAGTGTATACCGTGACGAATCAAACAAGATCCAACATGACTATATTTTTTCTTATGTATAAATAACAATCAATGGTCAATGTGTATTGGATGAATAGTACCCAAAGTCAATATGTTACATCTAAAAAAAACAGAGGGAGTATTATTTATTATTATTATTATTAAAAGTTGTGCATGGTAATAAAATGATAGTAATAGCAATACTAGTGATGAAATACAAAGTAATAATAATATTAGTAATAATATGTTTTATAAAAGATAAGTTCAGATCAGATCAGATAAGTTCAAATCAGATCAGATGAGTTCAGATCAGATCAGATAAGATAAGTTCAGATCAGATAAGTTCAGATCAGATCGATCGATCGGAAAAATAAGTTCGGATCGGATCAAATCAGATAAGTTCGGATTAGTTAAAATAAAGGTAACTAAACATACTTTAAATAAGAATCGATGTAGGTAGTACTTTTTAATTGTCTTTCCTTGAAAAACAAATTTTACTTTTTAATTGTGTATTTTTAATAGACCCGCCGGGTAAGTGTAGCATTTTCCGAAAAGAACTACCTTAACTCATCATTCTCGATAATTATGTTGGAGAATGATATTTGACAGATTTTCTCACGTGACTTTGTGGGTTTGTTTAGGAGGAGGCAAGAGATTGATCAGTGATGAACCTTATTACGGGACTACGGGAGTTGACCGGGTCGTAACTTCGTGGCTCTAAATTGGGAAACGTGATGCTACGGATTATTTTGTAATATACCCCATCCGTTCCTTAATAGAGTTCTCATTTCTCTCGAAAGATAAATATTAATGATAAATTATAAGTAGGAGTTTAGTTGTATTAAATTAGAATTAAAAATTAAAGTTAGTATATTATTCAATGAATTGTTTATTGAGGAGAGAAAATGTAAGCCACTTTACAAAGTCATTTTGTTTATGGGGAAGTAATATAATTAAAAAAAAGCTAAATAATTTTAATTGGTGGACCCACACCAAATAAAGAAATGGAAAATCTATTTGGAACAGACATAAATGGAAAGATCGAAAATATATTTAGAGACGGAGGGAGTATAATCTTATATCCATCGAAGTATTAAGGGGCGTTTGGTTTAGTTATGAATGGAAAGGGAAAGGGTTTAAGAAAGAGAAACAAGGAGAATGAAAAACTAAATCCGTTGATTAAAAATGTTATTTGGTTAGAATACATGTCCGTCTCCCTCTCACCATTGCTTTACCATATATATTCTCCCTTTCTCTCCCAATGACCACCGCCACCTCCTTACTATTGCTACGCCACCCTCTCCATTGTTGTCATCGCTGCCTCCCCTTTGTTGCCGCCATCACCCTCTCGCCGCCTCTGATCTCTTTTCATTCTCCACCATCATACAAGCTGAAATTTGAGTTGTAAGGTCAAGTTCGACCATAAAAACTTCAAAGTTTTCACGGTCGTATTTGACCATCTTAAACCATAATTTAGGATAAAAAAAAAGTAATTTCATTGTTACTCTTGCTTTTTTTTTTTCATTTTTTGAGGTGCGAGGTTTTTTCCAACAGGTTGGGGTATTTTCGGTGGCTAAGATGGTGGATTTGGTTGTTGGTGTGGTGGTTTTGTAGCTATGTGGTTGTGTGGTGGTTTTGTGCTGTCTTGGTGGTGGTCCAGGTGGTTGTCGTGTTGGTGGTGGGGTGGCGAGAAGGTGGTTCGGTGCTTGGTGATGGATTCAATGAGTAGAGTTGTCGTTGTGGTTGTGGTGGCTTGAATGGTGGTCAATAATGATCGTAAAGATAATTATGGAGTAGAGGAGAGACAGGGGTAAGTGAAACCTTGGGGGTGGTGAAGAATGAAAAATTGGAAATAGAGGGTTTTGGCGTAAAGAAAGGGGTAATGAGAATGATTAAATTGTTGTAACAAATAACACTTACGGCCCGTTTGGTAAGAGACTATAAATGGTGGGAATGGTAATGTATTATAGTGTAAATTTGTACTAGAAATCCAATGTGATTATCTATGGTAATGCTACTTCATCCCAAGATATCCATTTTCTTCCTAAAATCTCATTACCATCCATTACTACTTGGGAAGGTGGTATTGGATGGTAATGGAAATTTATAAAGGAAAACCCATGTTTTGTGATAAAGTTTCATTCCCATGGTCATTGACATGAGAACTTCTTTATAAATTTACACTAAATTTCATTACCATTACCACTATTTATGACCACTAACCAAACGGGACGTTAAGGGAATAAGCTTACTTGATCTCTTATCCTTTTCTAAATACCCCAAACCAAATGTCCCCTAAAATCTTATAAAGATGCTTATGTTATTTTGTAGCAACTTGGTAACTCCCTCTTAATCAACTCTTTTTAGTCTTGACTTGTACTTCCTCGATTTTTGTTACTTGTAACATATTGACTTTCATGCTGTATATGTCACAATTTTAGCCATCGATATCTTTAATAATCTATTTGTAAAACATATACAAACTTGATATTCTGTAAAGATATATTGACATAAATCAACACCATCATAAATCAAACACCATCTTACCTATACTAATTTTAAATTGTTTTTAAAATCTATTCATTTGTAAATTTTAGTATATGAGAAGTGGCATAATGTAAAAGTCAAAGCATTACAACAGATATAAAAAAAATAGGAAAGTTTGTTTGAAGCACCTTTTAAATATTAATTTTTGAGAGAAATAACCTTATAAAAAAAGTTGGCACGAAACCACCTTGTATGAACCTTTTTTTCATGAGATGAAACATTTCGGCACCCTTTTTTACGAGATGAAACTATTCATCATAAATCGGCCATTAACTTCCTTTAGACATTGACTTTGGTATTATTCGAATTCTCTACTTTGACTATCTTTTGTGATTTATACTTAAGAAAAAATTTAGTCATGTGAGATATTGTTAGATTTGCTTTAATGTATATTCTAAAATATAATTTTTTTTATAATCTTTGCTTATTAAATAAGGTTTGATTATTGTAGTAACAAGCATGCTTAAAGAAACGAGTCAACTAAAAAATGAAGAAGTATATATATAGTTCTTCAGTTTCAAAATACTTGCTCCCAAAATCGAAATGTCACAATATTTGCTCCATATAAAAAATGGACTTTTTTTTATTCCTAAACTTCCGAAAATATCTTTAAAAATTGATAGTACTCTACACTCTGCTTTACAATGTACTCATATCTTTTCCTTAACAAATGTTTTTTTTATTCAAAAGTGGCGATTCTTTCTGTAGCTTTCTTAAAAACTCCCCACTTTTTCTGTGTAACATCTAAACTGAAACGGAGGAAGTATAAGAAAGATGTACCTCCATTTTCTTTATCGAAATTTGCCTTGCTCTGTAAAAGATCCCAACTCTTCTCACGGTCAAGATCTTTTACTTGATAATAGCCAACCACATCTTCAGCAATGTCTGATAAGATTTGAGGATTACGTGTTGTAATCAGCAATTTGCTACCATGAGAAGTGTCAGTAAGAGGAAAAGCAGGTTCAAGGCATTTCCAATCTCTGCTAAACCAAACGTCATCAAGAACAACCAAATATTTCTTTTGTTTTAGCATTTCACATAGCTTTCCAGGTAGTTGTGAATCTTGTAATCCTTGAACCAAGTCTCTTTCTTCTTTGCTCTTTTCTGGAATGAGTTGAAGTAAAATTTCTCTACAAACAACTCCTAGTTGAAGCTGTTGAGATATATATGCCCAAGCGAAACCGTCGAATTCATCCTGTCATGACATTACCAAGGAACTTTTTCAGGAAATTTTTACAACTTGAGTACGAAAATGTAGTGTGTTTATGATTAGTGACCAGATATTTAGCATCCGTACGTGTAGACACAAAAATCTGTCTTTAATTTTTCGTAAGTGCTAATTTATTAACTTGAACTTCGACGGTTTTTAACTTCATTTACCTACTATTGGAAGGTTTACTTTAAAAGAATATATGTGTGCACTTAGATTAGTATAGAAATCGAAATAAGGAGAAAGGAAAATTAGGAGAATATGTAGTTCTTTTTTTTTTCAAGGTAGTTAAATAAGGACAATATGTAGTTAAATTTGTTTAATCTTGAACCGTATATGAACAAAAGTAAAATTTAATTAAAATTGTCGAGTTGTGGGTCTTGAATTAATGCAAAAAAGTTGATGTAAATTTAAGCGATGTGAGCCTGTTAAGTACAATTAAACCATTGGAAAAAAAAGTATGCACTAATAAATAAAACTATTCTAAAATCGGACCAACCTAGAATAAATAGGTTTGGATTAGTCTAGATAGAGATGACAATGAATCTTGGATCCGGCCCGAATTCGCGGATCCATATCATATTTTAATATTTGGATCCCAAAATATTGAACCCAATGGATCTGGATACTGGGTTCAGAATACGGATCCGGGTCCGGATTTAATCTCAGACCATTTTTTTAAAAATAATTTTAGATTTTTGAAGTTGCGAATCTCTCTGAATGTGTTTAATTTGAATTGGTGGTTTAGTTGCTTTATTTTGATGGGAATTTGTAGTAAAACAGGCAAAATAAGGTAAACTATGGACGGATCCGTTTTGGACCCGGATCCGTGGGATCCTCAATATTTGGATCCGGGTCCTAGTTTTTTAGACCCTTCGGATCCGAGACGGATCTGGATCCAGTCTCTATAAACTGGTATGGATCCTTATGGACCCGGTCCAGATCCGACTCGTTGTCATCGCTAGGTCTTGACCAAATTGTTTTAGATTTGATCCTCGATCCTAATAAATAGAAATTTTGTGACAAATTCTAATTTGGTCCGATCTGATTATGGAATTTCCAATACGGCAAAAACTTCAACAAAAGATTTAAATTAATCTAAGTTAAGTATGTGTTGACTTCGAACAAAATTACTAGTTGATTGCAAATTACTCTTCAAATAGGTTGTTAGTTTTTTCCTCAAAACAAAGTTTTTTTTTTGACAGGTTCCTCCAAATAAAGTTTAATACTTCATCCGTTTCGTTTTAAATGCAAAAAGTTGAATATTTTATATCTCATAAAAAATACCCTTTGTTGCATTTAAAATGAAACGGAGGAAGTACTAGTATACGTTAGCTACAATAAAAGCTAGCTCTTTCATAACAAGTATCATATAAGGAGGTAACATTCACCTTTAAAGGGCTATGATTGAACACCTCCCTTGCAAGAGTAGTTTTACCGATCCCACCCATCCCATGAACAGCCAGAACTCTTTGACCACTTCCCTTCAATTTACCCACCACATCGGCCACACAATCTTCAAGCCCAATAACATCTTTATCATCAACATGGGAGTATGTTCTTCTTTGCTCCGCTACAAATTTCTTGTACATTACAGCACGACTCGAGTACTTATCGTACGAGCTCTTTATGCCATACGTCTGCAACCTCGACGACATCTTCGAGATCTTAGAACTAAGAGCATCAATGCCTGAGCCAGCATGGTGCAGCGTTATAGCATCCATCCAACAAGATAATAACCATTTAAAGCCGTCCCAAAGGCCACTGTCTTGATGCCTTTTACGAGCGACGCGCAGTATGTACATCTCTATAAGATCTTCAGCTTCAAGTGCTGAGTCTTTGATATCAGATACCCATTTGCGGAGTAGAGCATTTTTGTTCTGTTTTTCATCTGCATCCCATAGAAAACACTGCATCCATTCTAGCTCACTTTGAAGTTCGTCCACTTTGTCACTTACTGATGCTAAATATTGCAATTCTTGCACCAACAGTTGTCCTAGCCATTGAGCTGCTGATTCAATGGAAGAGCTAGCCATTTTCCCACCTTTTTGTGAATTAGTTTTGAGATTCAATGATATTGTGAGCTTATGAGAGATTTATAATCAGGTAGAAATCGACTTTCTGCGAGTTTTCTGAAAGTCTTTTATTATTGGATTAAAGAGTTGTACCCCTTTGGTCCCATTGAAATTTAGCTAAATTCTAAAATTAAGGGAGTAGGTGAAGGGACAAGTTTGTTAATAAAAATTATTTCTTTTAACAAATAAACAATCATTAGTGGGAGTATTAGAATAATTAGTAGGGATGCTAAAGGATAACGTTGAAGAAAATCAATATTTTAAATGAAGGAGAATTAAAAAAATAGTAAAAGGACTAAAGATTTTACAAGTGACCATTTCTCAAAGTGAAGATGGATTATAATACAACCAACTTGGTAAGAAAAATATGCTATTTGGCAAACCATTTGCCAATAACAAACAAGATTCATATAATTTATCGTTGATGCTTGACTGTACTAAATAACCGACGGCTAACTTGGTAAAAGTTGGGTCAACTTTAGTTATTGCTTGCCCTACCTCTTATTCTATATTGAGATTTTATAAGACTATAAATAGATTTAATCTGATTGGTTGCAATTTTAGTAACATATCTCTTACAATCTACTATTACTCCTTGAAAAATATGAATAAAAGGTGCAAATAAACTACCATGTGTGTCTGAGCCATCTCAAATGTTGATATGGTGTCTCTTTATTTCTAAAGTAACATGACATACCTCTAGCTAGAAATGATTAAAACTTCAATACAAGGTCTCAAACCCCGACCACTAACTATGTATGCAAAAATTCTACCACCAAGCTAGTTAGAGCTCTTTTTTTTATTAACAAACTCAAACCTGTGTTGCACTGAAACTTTGTGGAGGTCACATGTCCTTTTCCTTATTAAACACTTCCTTGGTTCTTTAATAATTGGAACAATCTACTTTGCTGGCTTGTCAATGCATTATGCTGAACTTATTAACCTTCATTATCCATGTGTGAGAATTATAAAAAGTTAATATTACAAAATTATACGACGAGACTATTAGAGTAAATATATTTAGTGTCCTTACTTAGTGTAATGTAATTACGTTAAATTGTACTCTTGGTATATATTGTGATTGATATGAGTAATGCCTCTTTAGGGAGAATCCTAAATCTTACATGGTATCAATTATCAAGCCTTCCACTTTGGCTAAGCCGTTCTTTTTCCTCATCCTCTCTTTCTTTGTGTTCCTCTTGTCTTCATCAATGGATGAGGATGCTGCTACTTCTCCTCCCTCCTCAGTTATAGGGGTGAAAGTTATTCGGATAAAATCCAAAATCCAATCCAATCCAATCCGAATTAGTAATTCGGATTGAATTCAAAAGGTGTTCGGATTGGATTCGGATTGAGATTTTTTTGAAAAATTGGATTTTCGGATCGGATTGGATTGAGGGTAATTGGATCCAAAAATCCAATATAACCGAATAGTAATATGCCTCCTTGTATAATGTATATGGATTGGGCTTAAGTGCTTAACTGGATTTTTTTTAAATGCCTAGTCCATAGCCCAATAGGCGTAGCACTTCAACCCTTTCCATAAAACCCTAACATCACTTAATTCCTCATTTCCTAAATCTGTTAGGCTGCTGTTGTGCTTAATTTATTTCATCGAAAAACTAGAGTTTTAAAAAATCGAATTTTCGGATCGGATCCAATCTAGAGTATGAAAATTCGGATTGGATTGGATCGGATTCAAACTTATCTAATTGGTTTGGATTCGGATTGGAAAATTAAAATCCAAATTTTGTTCGGATCGGATTGGATTAGGCCCTAATCCAAACCGTACACCGAACTTTCACCCATACTCAGTTACACACGCCTATCATCTCGCTTTGAGTATTACCACCGTGAAAGCCTTGATTCTTGATGTCGAAAAGGTTCAATATACACCCTGTGCACTCTCTTGCCGCAACACTGCCAAGGTATATAATGGATCACAATGACCCGACGGTCAAGAAAGCCAAGGACATCGACGATGATTTATGGGATCGGTTAGATGGAACTGTTTGTCAGTGGATGTATGGAATAATTCACTAGTGGAAAAAAGCCCAACTTAATACGGTCAATTTGGGCTTAATAGATCCGAAATTGAACCGAATTAGTTACGGGCGGAGCATTTCAAGAAAGTCTACTGATCCGGTTCACCACCGCATCAGTTAACCCTCAACTGATCTGGTGAAGGGGTTTAAAACCAAATCAGTTGTTGTGGAAATTGATCCGGTTTAAACCCCTTCACCGTACCGAATCAGTTGAGGGAAAAGTGTAACTAAAAAGAATTGCTTCCCAAAATGATATCACCAAATTTGTACAAATTACATTAACAACTGAATTAAATACAAAAATTACAAACACAAATTATACAAATATTACAAACACAATCACATTAACAAGTGAAATATAGCAAACACATATTGTACAAGTTACAAAAAGATACAAAAATAACAAACTAAACACAAAAAAAATATATACAAAAATCACCAAACCTAGTAAAAGAATAAAAACTCATTCTTGCCAACGAAATAAAAAAAAAAACAAAAAGAAAATGAATTAATACCAACTGAAATTAGAAAATACAAACCCTGAAATCGCGATATTAGAAAATAAAATCTAAAAAAAATACAAAAAATTAAAGGAATTAGAAAAAGGAATTAGAAAATGGAATTTAAAGAAGTGCGAAATTACAAACCCTAATTATCATCTCAAAATCACCCTTTGATTATAGTGCATCTCACTAGATGCCATAACAGCTTTCTAGACATAGGAAGACCAGCAAATAAGCAAGACGAAAGAACATATCATTACGAATTTACCACGAAGATCTTGAGCTGTCACGATACAACCATCCATACTAACAAGGTAATCGTTTGGAGACAGGAATAACAGGGATTGAATATCAACAAGGTCGCCGAGCTTGATGTCATATTTAATGCATTCATGTAAATGAAATCTTTTAAATTCATTGAAACATCTTCTAAACGATCAAATTGTTCACCAAGTTCTTCATCTTTGTCGTCGAACATTTGAAATGATAATTGTTGATTCCGGAATTTCATTGGATTAGCTGGAAATAAGTAGTTCCTCAACTCATACATATCTTTCAATGCCTCTAACTCCGGAGGTCGAGGCATCTCCTTGTTCTTTTTCTCAGGAATCTTCTTATTCTTCTGAAGAAGAAGATTCCACACAATCTTGTTCGACTGCTTCAACAACCGAAATAAGTCCAGAAGCAAATTCTTATCCGACTGCTTCGGCTCAATCTTCTTCCTCGACGTCATCAACTCCGAAAGAACCTTCTTCTGATGCTTATTCTTATTCTTCTTTTGAGGAATCTTGTACTCCACATCCATATCTTAAATAATCGGATCAATCACCTACAAATTATCTTACATAGAATTCATGACATTGGAAATCGAAATTGAAAATTGAAAATTGAAAATCGAAATGAAGATTCTTGCCACTACGCAAAAACTCTTCTCCAAAAGCGAAACCCTGAATTCTGCAACTGCTTTAGTTTGATTGGGGAGGAAAGTGGAAACGTGCGCTTCAAGTATCATCCATTGTGTCGAAGGTAGAGGTGATAAAAAAAAAGTCAGTCCATACGGCGGACCGATACAAATTTCGACCTATTTTTGTGCTCAAAGCCTGCTTTTTCTAGCCAAAATCGGGCTAGCGTGCTAATTTTTAGGTTTCCCAAAACCCTTCCCAAACAAAAAAAAAACGCCCAATCTCGCAATTTTCGGATTGGGCCGGGCCTGACTAACCTTTATTAGCTCTAGTCTAATGTCTTCTGTACCCTTCCTAGAAGGTGATGGTTGATACTTGTCACAGGGGAGTGTGGAAGGACGCCCATTTGATCGGGCTGTGACTTCAACATTATATACTAAAGTCTTAACCACTAAACCAAATGATATTTGGTGTGATGGTTGAGACTTGAGATAATATTGACGTGTTCTTTTGGACTGCATTAATGGATATTCAGTTCACTCTAATTCAATTCAATTCAGGAATATCCCTCTCACAGTTTCAATTCAGTTCAGCTCTGTTCAGTTTCACTCATTTCAGTACAGTTTAGTCCAAAAGAACCTATATTTTCTACTCCTTTTGGTGATGAATTAAATTTTTCAAAAAGGTCCTACATTTCTACTAGATTATTTTTTAAAGTATATTATATACATATGCGATTAAGAATATAATGTCAAAAATGTGTATATTGCACAACATTGAACATAAAGTATTAAATTGCAAACTTCATGTATATTATTGGGCATAAAGTTTTTGGTACAACAATTGTAAATCCTATATTTTTATTTCGGAGATTCATTAACTTTATAATGCGCAACGATGCAGTCCCTATGAGGTGGTAGATATGAAAGAACTCCATCCATAAATCATTTGGACTATGGTATTTAATCGATGAGGAAAATACTGCAAAATACCCAACCATAAGGTTGAGGGCAATGTTATATGAATCGGGATCCTACTTTGGATCAATGACAGAAGTAGGATCGAATTGGTAGAATTGGATTGTACGATCATAAGATTCTGCAAAATTGATAAAAATTTCCTAATTAATTCACGCTGAACACTTAAATCGATAATATTCTATGTTTTTCAATTGAAAATTATTGAACTTGAGTAAATTTTCATGTTTCTACCATGCCTAAATATATAAGTAGTTAAAATAACAAATCAAGAAAAAATTTGGAAGAAGCCTACAATATCGTTTATGCAACAAAACAGATACATGACATACTATTTTAAAGCTAAAATCTTAGCAAATATTTCAATGTAGCCATTTTGACATGGTCGACATCCCTAATGCCTTAGCATTATTTGCCAATATAAAAGTAACAAAGAGCTTACGTAACATTCTAAAGACTAATTCACCAACTAATTAATTGAATATTAAACATATTGAAATTGTAAAATAAAATTTTGAGTTGTTCATCCACTTGTGTTTTTAGTTTATAGACCTGTGTCTTTTCTGAAACAATTGGCTTTAGCAAAATATCATTCATCTTTTTAGAACTATATGGTACGATTATCGTACAATCTTGACCGATCCTGTTTCAATCTTGTATGATCCTGATCGATCCTAATCGATTATGTGCGATCCTGACCGATCTTGTCAGCAGTTTGATTCTCACTAGTGGATAAATGCTCAAATGCTCCGGTTAAATAGTGCCCAAATGCTCCGTATTTGACTCGTAGCAGACGTCATACGAGCATTTGAGCATTCAACAAATGCTCCGGTTGAAAACCGGAGCATTTATTTTCTCAAATGCTCAGGTTGTGCTTAGAACCGGAGCATTTGATGTGTTTTACATGCCCAGGATGCATCATTGCAAGATGTAATTTTCATTTTTACAAAACAAAATTTAGGATTAATATGGTTGATATTATGTACTATTAGTCTACTACTATAACTCGATACTAGCACGATATTACACGTTCATAGAGTTTAATAGTCAAAATTTGCTCCAAACCATTTATGATGCGGAGCACTAGCTGCAGTACAGGCAAAAGAAAAGAACAGGTCATATTGAGATGACATTTCCCCACTATAATTAGCACACATTCACAAACTGTGGAGGGGTAGAGAGTGAGATAGAGAGAGAGGTCACTTACTGCCTCCCTGAAGAAGCATGTCCAATTTTGACTCATAATGCAGTTCATCAAGATATATATATTGTCGAGACTTCCATCCCCAAAATTGAAGTAAAATATATGATCTACTAATTATAATTTCCTCCAACTTCTATTCAGCTACAAACACCTCAACAGCAGTCAACAGTTAACAATTTGACATTGACTTTATACTAGCATCAAATAATAAAATCCCCCACAATCCTTGATCCTATCAAAAATTGCTAACCTAATTTCATTGTAAATCGAGATAACCAGAGCTCGCATACATAGTTGTAACGAAATTAAAGAACATTAGACCAGCATTTACAGCACAATCTGCTCAAATCTCTTATCCTTGAGTGCAAAATCTATAAAATTCACAAATTAAAGAACCCTAGAGGCTCGACTAGATGAAACTGAACAAACAGAAAGCATCAGAAACGGAAAAACACTAGAAAATCATGTCGATCCAAAAACCAAAATAAATTTATGAAGTTACAAAAGGACGAAAGAAATGGAAGGATCTAGGGTTTTGAAGCGTGAAAAAAGGTGGAGAGTAGAAGAAATACCTTGAGACGAGAAAGAAGACGATTGCGAGTATCGAAATCATTGTGGAGAGACGATGCTTTGAAACGTTCGAAGGTCTGAGAAATTACTTCTGCGTTTTGGCATGCTCCGGAACAGCAGCACCGTAACAGTTAGGGAATTGAGGTAAGAGATAAATTTTTTGACCCAAACAAAACCCTAAACGAAATCAAAGAAAACCCTAAAAAATCCCCAAATCTAGGAAACCAAAAAAAAGAACCTAAAATACAGCAATAAAACTAAAATACAGCAATAAAGTTCGAACGAAATTACCTGGACATGCATTCCAAGGAGCGGATCAAGAGTGACGAGGGGAAGAGAGAGAGAGAGAAAAGCAGTTTAATGGAGAGGAAAAGAGAGAGAGAACGACGGAGGGAGCGAAGGACGAAGGAGGAAGGACGGTGGACGGAGCTAAGGACGACGAAGGGAGGGACGGCGGAGGAGTACAATGCGAGGTATCACTTGAGCGGGGGACTTAGGAGGGAGGGAAACCAATCGAGGGAAGGAAAGAGGAGGAGGGTCGAAATAAAAATATCTTAGAAATAGGTACAGTTACAGTGCTTCATGAATTGAGAGAGGATAAGTGCTCAGGTTGAGTAACCGGAGCACTTATTCACAAATGCTCAGGTTGATTAGTCAACCGGAGCATTTGACATCAAATGCTCCGGTTGACTAATCAACCCGAGCATTTGTGAATTTTTTTATTGAACTTTTCACAAATGCTCGGGTTGATTAGTCAATCGGAGCATTTGATAAGTAGCGAAAGCAGTTTTTTCCACTAGATCTGCACACAATCTGGATCATTTTTTCATATTTGGGTTGTAGGATCGTACAATCCATATCACAATTCTAACAACAATAATTGAGGTCAATGAGAATCGTATATAGGAGTATCAAGTGGGAGCTTAACATGAGCTCCTGCTTGAAAATCTGGTACAAATCTTATGTGATATAACAAAGCTATTCTAAACCAATTAAAATTGATTAGAAGTAAAATTTATTTTTCATCAATCCCCACCCTCGATCCCCCAACCTTTCAAGGTTAAACAAGTGTTGTAATACCGCATAATACAACGGTTTTATGGAAAGTCATGCACTAGCTAATATATATAGAATGAAGTGAGAATGAGGAGCTGGAAGGGTGGTAAGCCCTTTCACCTTCCACCTATAGGTTGTTTCGATTCTCATCAAGGGAATTGGGGAGATTTGGAGTAGGGTGCACTTATGTGCCTTGTAAGAGGATGTTAATACTACTCTTTTTTTTTTAGTTGCAACATTTGATTATTTTAATACACTCACCAAAAAAGTCAAATGTTGCAACTAAAAAAAACAGAGGAAAAGTTTGATTTATCTAACCAAATTTAAAAAATATATATATTACATGAGTCATTGGGCTGAAGAAATATTGGTAGCAGTTCATGCCGGCCCTTTATTATCAGTACGAGCTTCAATTTCAAGTACAAGAAAGAGAGAAAAGTAAGATGTAGGAGCACTTAAAACTTATTATGAAGGATAAACTTCAATGACAGATCTTGGCCCTAGCATAGTAAAAATCTTGTACTCACCAAGACCAGCACTTTTGAAGAGGCTTTTCCATTGATCTTCAGTTCTTTCTTTCCCCCCTATGTGAAGATTCATCAACATGTCAAACAAAAGTTGGGAATTAGAGTAGTTGACATTTTCATTGTTTATTTTCACCACCATATCTATGATGATTATCTTGCCACCTTCATCTTTGCTAGGAATTGTCTCTTTGCACCGTTGAAGTATCTTTACGCAATGATCGTCACTCCAATCATGGAGTATCCACTGCAACATTTGTTACAAAAGCTCAGTGAATTTAACTTTATAAATAAACATGCATAATTTTTTTTTTAAAAACCCGTAACCAAAATTATCATGATTAATTATTTTATTCAATAATTTGCAAGTCTCATAATATGTAGAAACTAGTATTTTGACCCGGACAATGCCGTGGGTCAGTTATAATTATCAAATATATTATTCATAAATCTTATACTTGATTTTATTAGCTTTTCTTAATATTCTGTCTAGTGCAAATTAAAAATGGACGTTATGGCATGATAAATTGTTATAAAAAACTTCTAAGAAATTGGGGATAAAAATAACAATTTCAATGGAATTAGGGTAAGAGAATGTTATTACTTAATAAAAGTATTAGATATCAAAAAGTTTGTCTGTGTTTTTATGATTACATATAATTATAAGACATTATCTTTTACTTTGAAACATTATGCATTGAAATTGTAGTGGATTAGTGGTTAATCACTCACATTTTATTTCAAAGGTCATGTGTATGAATCCTAGTAACCACATATTGTTAATATTTTTAAATGAGATTATAAAAACGTGTATTAGAAGCTTGAGCAGAGCGCCACGTGGCACCGTTTCTTTGATAGGAACGCCTTTTAATATATTTGTATAGATTAGTTTCTTAAGCTATCTAGATTGTTAATTTTACATGATATTAAAATTTATAGCTAGATTTGAATTCACACGTCAGTCTCTATGAAACATATTGGAAGAACATAATTAATTATCCAAATAGTTTCCGATAGTTTATTAGTCATACTTACAACAGGATGATTCATCCAAATAGTTTCTTAGCAATTATTTAGTTATGCTGATCATACTGTTAATTCTCCCAGAAAGATGGAGTATAATTAAGGATGTAATTCTTTGCTTTCAATTTCTCAGTTTTAGGACAAGGTTATCTCACTAAATATGTTTATAATTAGTGTGTATTATCTTCACCTTATAAAAAAAAGGTTTCAAGAAAAATAAATTTAGATATATTCCAATAATCTATAATCAGTTTCAATACGTCTAATATGCTAGAAAAATAAGTTCCAATAAGATTTAATCATTTAAATTGAGTAAAATTCACACGAAAAAAACCGTACCGTACCAACCTTCCTTTTTCTCCTTCCATGACTTCATCCTTTTTAAACAAATTTTTTCTTGATCAAACAGTTTAAGTAATTAATCAAATGTTTTAGATGAATAACATACGTGAATAACATGGGCGAAAAAGACTAGTTACTTTGAGTAAGACGACTTGAGCAGGAGGAATAGCTTCAAACATGTCACCTTCAACATATGTTATGTTCTTTCCATACTCTTTTAACCCTTGAACCACATGTGGTTGATCATAAACAACACACGATAACTCAGGGAAGAGCTTAGAAATGGCCTTAGCCATTGTTCCATTGCCGCCACCGACATCGACTAAGGACTCTACCCCCTCGAGTAAGCCCTTGAACTCATTATCATTCACTAACAAGCTTGCAACGAATTGAGCATCGCTTGCCATGGCTTCATTGAAATGCTTGTTAAACTTGGGTACACATGCTGCATATTCCCACATACTCTTTTTGTGAGAGCTATAAAAAGGAGTCACATCTTCACTTTGAAACCAACTACAAAAATGTTGCGATGGCTCAACCAGAACTGAGTCAACCATCATAAGAGCAGATGGTGTTAGGGTAAGAGGGTGATCCTTCAATAAAACTCGAGAGTTTATGGTGAGATCGAACGCTTCTTCTCCATTCGATAATGTTCGAACGGAGAAGAAGTCGGAATGAAAGAGAAGGCGCATTAAACGATTAAGGAAAGGAGCCTTGTTTGGGTGGAGAGACAGTGAAATGGCAAGCTCTTCAGCAGTCATAGGCTTGCCATGCTTTTGAATGGCATCGGGGATGCCTAGCTCAATTGCGCACTTTAAGGCCATGGAGTTTAAATAAGAGAGAATATGATTCCAAACATGTGTTTGTGCATTTACTAGCTCTTTAGCCGATTCATTGGCAATGCTAATGGGATCCATTTTGCGCTCCACATACCAGGAGTTCAACTTGTAATATATATGTAGAGAATATGAATTATTGGCAATGCTAATGGCCTAACGTGATACATGTGTGATGATGTCTGAGTTTAATAAAAAGTTAATGTTCATTGGCAATGCTAATGGGATACATGTGTTTAGTCCATTTGATACTATGAATTATTTTGGAATATCTCTATTATACTTACAACATATTTTTAATAATCTTTTTTTCTTCCTACTTGCCATATATATTGAACAAGTTAACAATGAAATTGAATATGAAATTTCTATTAAATATTAAATTAAGGAGAATGATTTTCTCTTCTTACATATGGGTGAAAAACTCTGATAAAAAATTAATTTGACAATATAACTTGATTGACACAATCAAAAGAAAAAATTAAAACTTGAATTTCATATTAATAATTATACTGATAATATTTTAAAACCTAATTATTGATTATTATTCAGTAATCTCTATTATATAAATCAAACTCTTCCACTTTATTAACCTTCAACGATTAAACCTGTTACACAAATTCTTCCACTTTATTTGAGCACAAGCTTTCTTCTGCTTTATATTTCCTTCTCTAGTTGAGAAAAAAACGTTAATATGATACGCAAGCATAACGTGCAAAAAATGCTAGTGTTACTCTATTGTAAGTATTGTACTTTGGCATGCCTAATGAGTAGGTATCATTTCTTCCTTTATTTTCGAACATTGTAATGATTTAATTTGGACCATTGCCAACGCACAACTTTGATAATTGATATCTTTAATTATATATTAATTAAAGTTTGATAAAAAGTTAATATTATGAAAATAAACATCGAGTGAAATCTTATAAGATTTTACGTATATACAACATTTATATAATAATTGAAGAAAGGATCAAAGTTAAGTATGAAATAGTATAAAAGTCAAATTGTTGCAATTTCAGGAAATGAAAAAAATTATGTCAATTCCACAAGTATGCACTATATACAGAGGTTAGAGAACCGTGAGAACCACTTAAAATGAGCAAATTCGTTGCAAAATAAGCGAAGATTTCATTTATATATACTCATCATGAATTTTTCTTCTTATTTTTTTAGCCCTTTTTAAAATCCAGAGATTTTATTGGAGAGGTAATAAGCTATACTGCAATGAGATGCTGATAAGTCTATGATGATGAGTTTTTAATTGATTGGACTTAGAGTAATTAATTAGATTATTATTTAATTGTTATTGTATGTGATTTACATATTTTCAGAGCACGATAAAAGATTAAATTTTATATTTTTTGACAGGAACAAGAGCATGACATGTGTACTATGGGGGGCAATTATGCAAATTAGTTCACATCTTATCCTGCCAAAAATGGAGACAAAGAGCCAATATATATTATTGTCCAACTAGGAAGAAGAACATTGTATCAAAGTTAAATAATTATGTACGTGTTCGTTTTAGTTTTACATGAATATAATTGACTCATAGTCTACATATAAATGGTTTTTTTAAAAGAAGTGTTCTATATATAAGTATGTTTTAACATAGAAAATAGGATTTTCTAATCCATGCCACAAGGTATAGGTTAAGAATTTCAAGATTTCATTAAAAACATATGTAATACAATGTAACAAGCTAGATTCTATTTGAGGATAATAGATAAGGATAGATACTTAAGATAGAGATAATTATGTAAGATTTTTTTAGTTTGGATGAATTTTGATTGGAAACTTTGTATAATGATATCTTATATAGGTTGTTTAATACTCTTAACCTATGCCATATAGGTTAGAAAAATCCTAGAAAATAGGTCGTAGGGATAATTTTTGACGTTGTGCAAATTCAGTTAGATACTCAGTTAGATATGCCGAGGGAATAAAATCATGTTAAATCAATTTTTATTGTGTTTTGGATTATGATTCGTTTAAGTTCTGACATCGTGATTTGGTGTTTTTGTTTTAAGGATATTGGAGGAAAATTATGGAGAATCTTATATACTTCTTCTATTTCTTAATGAGTGAAAGTGTGAAACATATTGAGAAAGTAGGGGGAAACCAGGGAATCTAGAGAAAGAACGTTGAAATCACAATAAAATAAGGTAATTCAAGTGGTAAAATAAAAAAATAGTGGTCCTCTTTTGCTTTTTAGTCGCATGTTTGTAATAAAATGTATTTGTTTTTTGTCATTTTAAACTTGGTGTCACTTGTTGTAACATTTCCATATAAAGGAAGTGTGTTACTTATTTAGAGACGGGTAGTATATATCTAGAACTTTTTGTTGGGAAAGACCTATTAAAATAACCATTTTGTTAGGAAAGACGTAATAAATTTTTTTTTGTAGAAAAAGACCTATTATAATACTTCCCTTTGTTACTTAAAACCAACTCAACGTTTTCCGGCCAAAAAGTCCATTTTCTGGCATTGACTTTTCTTCCCCTCCGTTTCTCATTAAATGGGGACCAACCTATTTTTTTCTATCCTCATCCCTTAATCCAATCTAACCCTTTTCTATCCTCATCCCTTAACCCTATCGAACCTTTTCCTTTTGCTTCCTATTTTAGAGGATCAGGGTAGGAAAAAAATAGGTTGATCCCATTTAATGAGAAAGGGAGGGGACGAAAGTCAATGTCGGAAAATTGACTTTTTGGCCGGAAAACATTGAGTTGGTCTTAAGTAACAAAGGGAAGTATTATAATATGTCTTTTTCAACAAAAAAGTTTTTATTAGATCTTTCCTAATAAAATAGCTATTTTAATAGGTCTTTCCCAACAAAAAAATCATATATCTAAAACAAAATACATCATCCTACATGGCGTTCCCTCACGTATTTTGCCACGTGTTGTTCTCTACTTTCATTGCCACGTGTCTTCGTTGATTGTGTTTGCCATTTCCAGCGCCTTTCTGGCCATTGAATATAATGATGTCCTACTTATGGAAATAAATCAGCAATAAAGTAGCAAATCATTCACCTACTAGAAATATCATGATTAACGTGATATATAGTGTTCGAAAAGCTCCTATAATTTCGGCACAAATTACGGAATAAAATAGATAGGAGTGCTAATCGAGTCTGAGCAGCTCGCGAGCAACTCGAGCTCGACTCAGTTAACGCTCAGTCAAAACTCGATTTGAGTTGGCTTGGCTCGAGCTCGAGTTCGACTCAAAACCTTAACGAGCATGAGTTGAGCATAACCCTGCTCGACTCGTTAAGCACGCGAGCAACTCGATAATTTTTTTATATTTTTTCTAAATATTTATTTTGTTTAATAGAAAAGTTTATTAAAAACTCAAGAGATAGGGACCAGCTTAATAAGCCCAATAAAAATTTACTTTATGGTCCATGATCATAATTCTTAAACTAGTAACATAAGTTAAAAAAATAAAGATTTGTCTATGTTTGTTTGAAAATTGAAAGAAAACCCTAGTCCATATCACTTCCCCCCATTCCCCAGCCGTCAAAGGACCTGAACTCCTCAAGGCTAAAGCTCAAGTGCTCAACGCCTCAACTGGTCATTCTCTCTCTCACTTCAGTCTTAATTCTTCAGTTCACCGGCGCAAATAGAGTATTTTCTGGCAGAAAGCGAAGACTCAGTGAGGCTCACTCTTTTCCAGCAACTTTTTTGATGTTTTTCGACAGACAGTAATTTCCAGCAACTTTTTGGTGCTTTTTGACGGATATATGACATGCTCTCTTTTTTCCAGTTATTTTTCTATTTGTTGATTTTGTTTGTTAATTTCGGTTTAAATTTCATTTTTTAATTCAATTTCGATTACATATTGTTGTTGGGAATGTAATACTTGTTATGTTTGATATGAATTTAGACTATTCTTGTTATGCTCGATTATAATTGCGTTTGTTATGTTTTATTTTGAATACTTGTTACCTTCAATTCGTTTATGTATTGCAAATTTGCAACTGTGGTTGGTGTTTCACTGTTATATGTTTGATGTGAATTTAGACTTTCTTTTGTTCTTGTTTGTTGGTTATCCCATTTTCCATGTTGATTTGAATTTAGACTGTGTGATGTGTGTTGTGTGATGTGTAATATGTGTTGCGTGTTGTGTGTTGTGTGCTTGTGTGCTTGTGTTGTGTTGTGATGTGCTATGTGGTGTGTGGTGTATGGTAAACTATCTAGTAAAGTAGTAATAGTAATATTATCACTCTTTAAATGCAGATATGTCCACTAATGTTGACAAAGAAACTGTCCCTCCTAATTATAAGCCTAATGTCGTTGAGGAATTCTTTGTGAATCTCAATGATGAGATGGAGGAAGATGAAGAAGAACCTGAGATAGAGGGACTACCTCACTAGTAGAAAATAACCCTATTGCTGCTATTGAATTGTTGCAGTTTTCACTATACACTGCAATAGACTGCGCGAGAAAAAAAAGGTTCAAAGTAAGCTATTTCTACGGTTTTTTTATGGAAACCGCGACAATAGATTAAACGGTTTTTTCACCAAATACCCCTGACAAATAAATTTATTCACCAAATACCCCCACTTTTTTCAAAATTCACCAAATACCCTTGACCTTTAAAAAAATTCACCAGATACCCCTGACATTTCAAACAATACCAAAAATACCCTTTTTGGCTAACGGACGTTAGTTCTCCTTTAATTAATTAACTAATTAACCTAAAAAATCCTAATTAAACCCTAATTAAACCCTAATTAAACCTAAGAACTCTAAAACTCTAACTAACCCTAAACCCACCCCCAAGCCCACCACCCACCCACCCCACCCACCCCACCACTCCCACCCACCACTCCCCCCCCCACAACTCCAACCCCACCAAGCCACCCTCCCCCGCCGCGCCTCCCTCCCCGACTTCACCCGCGTCCCTCCCTTGCCCCCAGCGCATCCCCCTCCTCCTCTTTCCATGAACTCGGTCGCTCCCCCTCCCTCTCCCCCCGGCCCACCGCGCCTCCCCTCCCGGCCTCCACCTACATTCACTCCTTCTTCCCGTCCAATGAAATAACATTAACTCTACTGGTGGGGCAACTTATTTCATTGGGTGGGGAAGGGAGGGGGATGCAGTCAGGGTGGCTCGGGAGGGGGAGGCGCGGTGGGCCGGGGGTGGCGGCGGGAGAGAGGAGTGGGAGCGACCGAGTTCGCGGGGAAGGGGGGGGGGGGCAACCGATTTCTTTGGGGAAAGGGGAGGGGATGCGGGCTGGGGTGGTCGGGAGGGGGAGCGCGGCGGCGGGGAGGGAGGTGGAGGGGGCCGTGGGGTTGGAGTTGTGGGGGGTGGGGGTGGTGGGTCAGGGGGTGGGGTGGGAGGGTGGGGGCTTGGGGTGGGTTTAGGGTTAGTTAGGGTTTTAGGGATAGTTAGAGTTTTAGGGTTTTTAGGTTTAATTAGGGTTTAATTAGGATTTTTAGGTTAATTAGTTAATTAATTAACGGAGCACTAACGTCCGTTAGCCAAAAAGGGCATTTTTGGTATTTTTTGAAATGTCAGGGGTATATGGTGAATTTTTTTAAAGGTCAGGGGTATTTGGTGAATTTTGAAAAAAGTGGGGGTATTTGGTGAATAAATTTATTTGTCAGGGGTATTTGGTGAAATAACCGTAGATTAAATATTTGTTATTTAATCTATGCTGCGGTTTCCATAAAAACCGCAGCAATAGGTCTCGTTTTAATATTATAACGTGCTAGGATTTTCACCCCCTCTCACTCTCTTATTTTCTGTCCACCATTTTCATCTCTTGTGTCTTCCTCTCTCACTCGTACATCTCCCCTCTCACCCTTTCATCCTCTGTCTTCTTCTCTCACTCACATTTCTCCTCCTCTCATCCTTTGTCTCCTTCTCTCACTCGCATCTCTCATCCTCCTCTATCTTCATATGTCATCTTCTCGTCGTTGCATCAGCCACCATCTTCAACGGCGAACTTAACGGCTTCGCTTCCACCACCGTCGAACTCCATTAAGGGATGGCAAAATTCTCGGATGGCGGCGAAGATCTTGGACATAAAGACGACAAGATCTGGAAAGGAGCGAAGTTCTCGGGGTGGCGGCGAAGTGCCTGGTGGTTTTTGACGGCTTGATGAAGTCTACCCGGCGGTCTTTTGAAGCCACGAGGCCCACGACGGAGTTATAAGCGACAGACACACCTCCCTTGCTGCGACGAAGGAATCTCAACATTTTGTTCTCTTTTTTTATAAGTATGTTTTTTTTACATCTACTGTTATGGTTGAAGGGGTTAGGTTTTTTTATATCTGATGTTAGTTTTTTTTTTTTAGTTTCAATTTTAGTTTAATTTTTAGAATGGATGTGATGTTAGTTTAATTTTAATTTAATTTTAAGAATTTGGTATGTGGAATTGTCACAGGCTCACAGCCCATCCACATGCATACCTAATACATAGCAGAAGTATTTGGTATGTGGATTGTCATTTTATGGGCCTAAAATTTGGTATGTGGAATTGTCACAGGCTCACAGCCCATCCACATGCATACCTAATACATAGCAGAAGTATTTGGTATGTGGATTGTCATTTTAGGTGGGGCAATGGTTGTAGTGGAAAGTAGTAGGTGTCCCCATTGTAGTATTGCACACCCCCGCTGGATACGTGCTGCAGCTACTTTTAAGGACCTTAATTTGGTCTATACTTTGGAGAAAACCAAGTTAATTAAAAAAGAAAACTAGATTACTACTTCAATTTTCATCAAAATCATAGTTGATTTAAAACCACATCATTTAATTTGGTATATTTGCGTCACTTTACAACCAGAGTAATGCTATGTTTAGTTCACCTTATTTTTACTTATTTCAAATCAGAGTAGATCAGTTCAGATCAGACCAGATTAGATCAGATCAGAAAAAAATTTCAAATCAGATCAGGTCAGTTCAGATCATGCTTATATTTAAAAACTTATTATTATTGTCGTTATTTTTGTTATTATTGTTGTTATTGATGTGTTGTATTTTTATATAGGTTCTAGGTGCATTTAGGTTGCATTTTAGGAACATTTAGGTGCATTATAGTTCATAATTGCATACTATTACTTAATTTGCGAAATATTACTCCTTTTGTGTATTCTTGGTATTCTTTGATGAATTTCAGGTATTCAGAATATAATTGGAGTATCAATGGACAAGCTTGAGTACTTAGGAGCAATTGGAAGCAATCTACGTTGATAAGGATCGTTATGAACATATTTGAGTACAATTTGGAGGTAAATTGGAGTTGGAATTCATTGAAAGAATTGTGGAAATCAAGTCATGTTCACTCTTTTATCCATAACTTTTGACTCGTTAGTGATAATTGGATAATTTTAGGACATGTTCTCCCCCAACTTATTTTCAGTTCAGTTCATTTCGGTTCGCCCGCTCGATTCGGTTCGGTTCGCTTCGGTTCGGTTCGATTCGTTGGTTCGATTCGGTTCGGTTCGGATCGGTTCGGTTCGGTTCGATTCGATTCGGTTAAGTTCCTAAATGATAATCATTACTATTAATTAGTTATAATTTAATTCAATTCAGTTCAGTTCAGTTTAGTTCAGTTGTTTTATGTCGAAGAGAACAGGCCCTTAGCGGCATTGGAAAGTAGGCTTGAAGAGCTTTCCACGATAGGTTGCACGGCCCATGGCGAGTTATATTCTAGGAGATGTGGGCTTCGCAAGTTGGCCCAGTTTGCTTGAGGCTTCCTACGCGCGCGCGGATTACTTAATTCCTGCCCTTTAATGATTTTTCCTTATCTTGTAACTTGTTTTCCTACTAGTATTAGGAGATGTAACTTTATATTAGAGGATTTCTAATTAGGTTAGATTATCTATTCATTATTCACGTTTTCACTTTGAACGCTATTTTCCTTATTCTTAGATTTTCCTCTCTAGTTTTATGCCCTGGTTTATTTTCTATTGCTACTTTGGAGATTCAAGATTGAAGATTTCATATTCGTCTTCTATTCAAGTATTGCGTATCAAGTTTTATTCTTTCTTTCTCTTTTTATATAATTATGTTTTCAATTACGTTTATTGAATTTATTGCCATGATTAGTGAGTAGTCTTTTTAATTAGGATTAAGTTGAGCGCTAGTATGGATTGATCATATGATTCTTCTCTAATTCCCATGTTGTTGAATTATATGTTTAGAGTTTGATAAGATTGTTTTTATTGTCAATTTTGCATCTTGATTTAGCCCTTGTTTTATATTATCAGCGAAAGTTGGAGTTAAGATTAGGAATATTTATTTGATGTTAAATTGTTATTTTATTAATTGAGTTCATCAACGAAAGTTGGGTCTTAATTTAGATAATTTTGTCATTGATTTGAATTCTCCCATGAAAATAGGTGAGAACTAGAATTGGGAATTATTTGACATTGGTTCTTAATGATTCTAATTGTGTGTGTAAGCCATGAAAATAGGAGACATACATGTTAGTGAGGCCTTTTGCTATCACGAAAGTGAGCTCTAAGTATTGAGGAATGACCGAGGATTTAGATTCGATTCGCATTTGTGCTTTATTACTGAGTCATAATAAGGGAATGTCAATCTCACCTAAGCTATAATTGAATAACTGGGATGTGAGTTATATTTTGATCAATTCATATTAGTGGTCATGCTTAATCTTAGTGTTTTAATTATCATATATATCACAGTTTGTCGGTTTTTTTGTTATTAGTTTAGACATTAGTTACATAGATTTTCTTGATATTCGAATTGTGTAGCTATTTCATATTCTAGAATCAACTAGTGTTTATTCTTGCACCTCCCTGAGTTCGACCCGTATGTGCTACGACACCGTTCACTTGCGGTATTAAAATAAAACCCTAACAGTTATCAATTTGATTATTATTAGTAGTAATAATGCTATTATGATTATTATAATTATTGTTATTGTTAATGTTATTACTACTACTCCTTCACACTCGTTCGCTTTGTTCTTTGCTCTTACTGTCATTGCTGTCGGGTTTGTTTCTTCTTCTTGCTCTTGCTCCTGCCTACCGTTGCCTATTTCGGCGCTTGATCTTGCTCCCTCCTGCCGATGTTCTTTTTGTTGGTCCATTGCTCTTCCTTGGTCCGCTTTGCTCTTCTTCTTTTCTTCCGCTCTCCTCCTCCTCTTCCCGCTCCCGATCCTGGCTGCTTCTCCTGCTCCTCCTCCTCCTCCGGCTCCTCGCTTCGCTCCCGCTCCTCCGCTCCCCCCTCCTGCTCCCTGCTATTACTGTGCGCATCTGCCGCTACTACTATTACTACTACTGCTACTATTACTACTCTGCTACTACTATTACTCTCGCTGCTATTATTACTTTTGCTACTAGTATTGCTATCGCTATCGCTCGCTGCTACTACTACTCGCTACTAATATCGCTCGCTATCGCTATCGCTATCGCTCGCTCTTTGCTATCGCTATCGCCGGGGGTGTTCACTGGTCCAGGTTCGGACCGTAACCGGCTGGACCGGTGGACCGAAATCTGGTAAAATTTTGGACCGGGATCGAAATCTATAGTTTTTCTGAAAAAATCTTTTTTATTTTATTTAAAAATAGTTATAAATTATATAAATTAAAATTTAATAATTTTAATAACAATATTCCTGAAGATAATAAATAGTATGTTTTTAAGTTTCTAACTTTATATCTTTTAAACTTTTTTAACATATACATTTTTTTTTTACTAAAAAATCAGAAATTCCGGTCCACCGGTCCGGACCGAAAACCCGGAATTGGGATTTTCAATGGACTGAGGACCGGACCGGAATCTTCGGTCCGGTCCGGTCCAGATGCCGGTCCGACCCTGGTCTTTGCACAACCCTAGCTGCTGCTGCTGTTATTGTTATTGTTATTGTTATTGTTATTGTTATTGTTATTGTTATTGTTATTATTACTAGACGATTATTATTACTATGAATACTACTATTTACTACTACATTTGTTCAAAAGGATCATATTGTTGAAGTTGTACTTATTAATTATTAATAATTGGTAATTATTATTAATGTCGTTGTTATTATTATAAATGTCATTGTTATTATTATAAAGGTCATTGTTATCAATATTTTAAGCTATTTTGCTGTTAAAAAAATATAGAAATTTAGTTTTAGTTTTAGTTTTTTTGTTAAATAAATATAGAAATTAAAAAGTCACGTGTTAAGAACATAAGATTGGCGCAAAAATAAGTTGCATATAAAAACATGATAGCTCATATTCATAACAACGAAACCACTAAGTTCGGATTACAATTAAAAATAAGCTAAGTGTGAGATACAAGTTATATTTTGATATTAAATTTGATCCGATACACCTCTTCCTACTGAATTACAAATCTTCTTAGCTATTTTGAGTTGTACCTTATCTTGCGCAAGTTGATGAACATATCACAATCTGCTCTGCTTGGTACGATATTTACGATCCTTGAAATCAATATATCCAACTTACACAATTCAATGAAATTTTGAAGTGTGGATGCAGAAACAATAATAGCCAATTGATATGGTACGTCCATGTTCAGCATGTTTGACAATATTTTCTCTCTCTTTTTAAGTGTTCCATATTATCTTTCAATCGTAGTATAGAGAGACGAGTGAAGATAATTAAAGTTTTCAAGCATACCTTCTGGTGGGGGGACATTACGAACTTTAGGCATGTGATATCTTATATAAAACACGAGTAGCATGGGAGAACCTAATTATATTGGCATCACCTTCAAATTGCCCCCTGCAATGGATTTCAACTTACTTTTAAAAACAAAATTTATATAGAACATGACAACGGTATAAGAAGAACATTTAACAATTTTGTCCAAGATCATATGATTATATATAATTTATAGGTTTATTAAAAAAAAAAGAACAATTGATTGATATAACAAGGAACATGTTGTTAGTTAAATCCGAACATGCCATCAATATAAAGATAACATCTGTCTTTTATTTTTAGAATGTGTTCTTTTAATAGAGTGTGTATCCTCTTTCAATATATGTTGGCGTTGATTTCTTTAAAGATGCATGGCGGCCTAACAACGAGCCCAACAACGGAAAAAGACGACGACCTAGCTATTTCTTTTGCTCGTTATCACTGTCTTCCTTTGTTTTTTGACTTGCCGTTCTTTGTCTTTGTCGCCGTGGAGAGCAGGAACGCACACCAAACAATCAACACGAGGAGAGGCGAGAATAGGGGAGAAGATAAGAGGTGAATAGGTGGTGTTCAGATGGAATAATAGAGTTTGGAGGGTGACAAAAGAGATAGGGGAGAAAATGATAGGGAGGTGATAGAGAGAGGCGATAAGATGAAAGTCTTAGGGTTTAGAGGGTGAGGGAAGAGAGAGGATGAGAGAGGGGAATAGGTTAAAAGACAGGATGAGAAAAAGGGGTCAAACTGAGAGGGAGACTTTATTTGTGCTGTCTGCTAGGCTTTATTAATAACAATCGAGGGCCATTGTTGCGGTTCCTACAGAAACTGCGACAATAGATATAAAAAAATTAATATTTTTTAATCTATTGTTGCAGTTTCTCTAAGAATTGCAACAATATGTTATTTAGAATTTTTCTCACGCAGTCTATTATTGTGTATAACTAAAAGATCAGCAGCAATTCAATAGCAGCAATATATAGGAGTGAAGGTGAAGTATCACGTGACGTGCCAAGGTGTGAGTAGAGAAGAACAATGTGATTGGGGTCTACAATAGGAGTTGTATTAGCGTGCAAACTGCGGAAAGACTTGCATAGAAGGTGACAACATGACTTAGCACGAAAAGGGAGTGCAAGGCAATAAAAATGAAAGGCATCTAAGAAATTGTTGAAGACAAGCTTATCATGGGTCCCTTCAATTTTGAGTGCATCTCAAAAGATGGCAGAGCAGCTTCCCATGCAGAGGAAGTGTAAGTTCTATTGACTATCAATCTAGAAATAATAGCAAACAATAATAGAACAACAAATAACAAAGCAAGAAAGAACACACAAGAACTAATTTTACGTGGAAACCCAAGAACTGGGAGAAAAACCACGAATTTGCACTAGGAATCGATGAATGTTCAAGAAAGATTACAAAAGCGCTCAAGAACTCTCTCTATAGCTTTTTCTCTCTCTAATCTGTGAATAATGATGAATAATGCATTAATGACGAATTAGGGCATCTATTTATACTCCTCCTTCTAGAAAACGCGTTTTAGAATCAAAACCGCACAAAACGCACCCCCACCCGATCGGGTCGGGCGACCCACGCCCGATCGGGTCGGGCGACCCACGCCCGATCGGGCACTTAAAGCCTTCATTACTCGTCTCGGGCCCGACCGGGCGAGACACGCCCGCGTCGAAATTCGGTGTCTCGCCCGATCGGGCGATGCACAAATAGGCGCTGCTGACAAATTTGTCGTGGGCCCGATCGGGCTCCCTCGCCCGACCCGATCGGGCGAAGCCACAGGCTACGTAAAAAACAGTCATAACTTTCTCGTTTCTAAGCGGAATTGGGCATATGACCTATCGTTGGAAAGATCTTGAAACAAGCTATCACCTCCAATTTGAATCACCTCAAAACCATTTATAGATTGAGAGATATGAGCATTCAAAGTCAGCCTTATGCCCCATATGACGTTTTCCCTTTACGCAACCTCATCTCCATACCCATACACCTCCATGAGCTCCATATGATTCCATATACCCAACAATCTCCCACTTGGAGATAGGTGTAGTGAAGAAAACTTCATACCTTCATCATCCTCTCATTCATCTCAACTCCTACACACAACTCCCACTGCAAAAGCAATCTCTAATCGTGTCCAAACCATGGCATACCTCAAGCATCCCATGACAACACATCTCCTCTATACCAAGGAAACTGACATTGAAGTTTACACCAACTCCAATACAAAAGACATCAAGGTCTACACCGACTTTGATTCTTAATAACTAACCTCCAAAACATTGCACCATCACTACATGAACCTACACACCCTCCTACCTCGGAGGTCGGATCACCTTAGAGACAAGCACAACCAAATGAAGATCCCTTCCTCTAAGGAAGATAACCACTTCCTCTCCAACCAAAGAAGCACATTGAAATCTCATCCAACTTCAATAAAACAAATTACCACCTAAGCCAAAGAAGCTTCTCATTGTTCTAAAAGCAAACTCACATTGCTCCCACTCGAACAATACACTCTTTGTTCCACTTAGGATTTCTAGCACATCATGCTTGTGTGCCGCCCTTCACCTTGTGCGCTTACCGGTCAATTTACCACCGGGATACCGCTTCACCGCGGTTCTCATCCCTTGGCCCACTATCGATAGATTCCCGACCAAATGACACCTTACATGAAGTTTCCACCCCAATTCCGGGCCCCTTTCTTGTGCTCCCTATGGTGTAAAGTGTTCCATTTCGTGTCCCTCGAACTATGACCATAGCTCCCTTGACAATCTTGCAAGAACCACCATCAAACACAACCTTGTAACCCGATGTAGCAAGTTGGGCTACCGATATCAAGCTTTTCTTCAACCTTGGGATAAACTTGACATTCTTCAACTCCAAAGAGCCACCATGAGTGAGTTTCACACTCACATCACCTTTCCCCATGACTTCCACTGCCTTGCCATCCGCAAGATAGACCTTTTCAAGTTTTTCGGATTTGAAATTCCGAAACAACTCCTTGCATGGTGAGGAATGATGAGAAGAACCCGAATCCAAGACCCATGATCCCGAGCACCCAACCGTCTCTTCCAGATCATCCATGCTTACCATCAAAGCATCGGAATCGTACCCCGAAATCAAGTTAGTTGATGCATCTTCTTCATCATCACTTTCTTGAACCTTTTTCTTCCCTTTCTCATTCACTCTCTTAGGACAATCTCTCATTAAATGTCCTTCATTACCACACCCCCAACAAGTAACACTAGCCCTGCCTTTTGACTTAATCCGGTCCCCCCTTGACTCCGATTTTCCCGAAAATTCCTCCCTTTTTCCCTCCCTCTACCCTCAAGCTTGTATGCTCCCGGATGAATCTCCACTCTCCTTCCTTCGAATGCTCTCACTCAAAATCAGATCACGGACAACATCATAAACCAATTTCTCTTTACCAGAGGAATTACTAACAGCAGTTACAACAGTTTCCCATGCAGTAGGTAAGGAGGACAACAAAATAAGGGCTTTCACTTCATCCTCAAAGACAATATTAACCGAAGATAACTGACTTATTATTGAATTAAATTCATTAATATGTTCGGCGCCGTAACTACCATTATTCATCTCTAAATCAAATAAACGGCGCATCGGATATACCTTATTCATTGCGAGGGCTTCTCATACATATCTCGACGTTGCTTTAATTAATTCCAGTTGTTGTTTTGATATCCTTGACATTGAACGCCACGGTCCCGAGCCAATGTCAAGCGCACCACCGCTAGTGCTCGCCGATCGAGTACCTTCCACTTAGCCTCTTCAATGTCATCTGGCTTGTAGACCAGAGGTTGATACAGATTCTTTTGATATAAGATGTCTTCTATTTGCATCTTCCAATATCCAAAATCTGTTCCATCAAACTTCTCAATTCTAATCTTTGCATCCTCCATTGTTAATTATTCTAGATCTAGACAATAAACCAACCTAGCTCTTGATACCACTTGTAAGTTCTATTGAGTATCAATCTAGAAATAATAGCAAACAATAATAGAACAACAAATAACAAAGCTAGAAAGAACACACAAGAACTTTTACGTGGAAACCCAAGAACTGGGAGAAAAACCACGAATTTGCACTAGGAATCGATGAATGTTCAAGAAAGATTACAAAAGCGCTCAAGAACTCTCTCTATAGCTTTTTCTCTCTCTAATCTGTGAATAATGATGAATAATGCATTAATGACGAATTAGGGCATCTATTTATACTCCTCCTTCGAGAAAACGCGTTTTAGAATCAAAACCGCACAAAACGCACCCCCGCCCGATCGGGTCGGGCGACCCACGCCCGATCGGGCACTTAAAGTCTTCATTACTCGTCTCGAGTCCGACCGGGCGAGACACGTCCGCGTCGAAATTCGGTGTCTCGCCCGATCGGGCGAAGTGGCCCGATGCCATCGGGCGATGCACAAATAGGCGCTGCTGACAAATTTGCCGCGGGTCCGATCGGGCTCCCTCGCCCGACCCGATCGGGCGAAGCCACAGGCTACGTAAAAAACAGTCATAACTTTCTCGTTTCTAAGCGGAATTGGGCATATGACCTTTCGTTGGAAAGCTCTTGAAACAAGCTATCACCTCCAATTTGAATCACCTCAAAACCATTTATAGATTGAGAGATATGAGCATTCAAAGTCAGCCTTATGCCCCATATGACGTTTTCCCTTTACGCAACCTCATCTCCACACCCATACACCTCCATGAGCTCCATATGATTCCATATACCCAACAGGAAGACCAGCAAAGAGGCAAGACGAAAGAACGAATCATTACAAATATACCACGAAGATCCTGAGCTGTAACGATACGATCATCTCTACTAACAAGTAACAATGTAATCGTTTAGAGACAGGAATAACAGGGATTCAATATCAACAAGGTCGCCGAGCTCGATGTCACATTTAAGTATATTAATTGGCTTAATGCATTTATGTAAAACGAAATTTGTTAATTCCATTGAAACATCTTCTAAACAATCAAACTGTTCATCAAGTTCTTCATCTTTGTCGTCCAACATTTCAAATAATAATTGTTGTTTTCGAATTTTTTTTAAGATTAGCTGGAAATAAGTATTTCCTCAAGTCATCCATATCTACATTCATATCTTTCAATCCATCTAACTCCTCACGAATTTCCTTGTTCTTCTTATTCTTCTAAAGAAGAAGATTCCTCATAATCTTGTTCGATTTGCATGCTTCATTAGCCGAGACAAGTCCGGAAGCAAATTCTTATCCGACTACGTCAACTCAATCTTCTCCCTCGACCTCATCAACTCCAAAAGAGCCTTCTTCTCATGCTTATTCTTCTTCTTTTGAGGAATCTCATACTCCACATCCATGTCATGAATTTTTCGGATCAATCACCTGCAAGTTATCATACATCGAATTCATGACATTGAACATCGAAATTGAAAATTTAAAATAGAAAATCAAAATGAAGATCCTTGCAAATGCTCAAAACTCTTCTCCAACAGCGAAACCCTAATTTTCTCAACTGCTTTAGTTAGATTGAGGAAGAAATTGGAAACGTACGCTTCAAGTATCATTCATTGTGATTTGTGTCTAATGTAGATGTGACAAAAAAAAGTCAGCCCATACGGCGAGTCAGGTCAAATTTCAGGCCTCTTTTATGCCCAAAGCCCACTTTTTCGGGCCAAAATCAGGTCTTGCCAATTTTTAGACTAAAAAGTTATTTTTTTGGATGTCGAAAACTCTTCCCAAAAAAAAATCAGCCCAAACCCGGTCAATTTTCGGGTCGGGCTAACCTTGATCAGCTCTAGTCTAATGTCTTCTGTACCCTTCCCTAGAAGATGATGGTTGATACTCCTGTCATAGGGGATGGAAGGAGGCCCATTTGATCCGGCCGTGACTTTAACCTTATATACTAAAGTTTTAACCAGTAAACCAAATGATATTTGGTGTGATGGCTTAGACTCAATTGATATATACTGACCTGTTCTTTTGGATTGAACAATAGAAATTCAGTTCAGACAAATTCATTTCAATTTAATTCAGGCAAATCCCTCTCACGGTTTCAGTTCAGTTTCATTCAGTTCAATACTTCAATTCAATTCAGCCCAAAAGAATAGGGCTAGTTGTAGCACTGTTATATTTTATACTCCTTTTGGCAATGAACTAGTATTTTGGCCTGGGCGATGTCCCGGGTCAGTTACATTATCAAATATAGTATTATACATAAATTTCATAATTGATTTTATTAGCTTTCGTAATATTCCGTCTAGTGCGTAACTGAAAAATGGACATTATGGCATGATGAGTTGTTTAACAAAACTTCTAAGGAATTGGGGATAAAAATAACAATCTCAATAGAATTAGGGTAAGAGAATGTTATTACTTGATAAAAGTGTTAGTGATCAAAAAGTTTGTCTATGTCTTTATAATTACATATAATTATAAGACTCTATTATGTTTTACTTTGAAACATTAAGCATTGAAATTGAAGTGGATTAGTGGTTAAGCACTCACATTTCATTTCAAAGATCTTGTGTTCGAATCGTAGTAACTACACATTGTTAATATTTTTAAATGAGATTATAAACATGTGTATTAGAAGGTTGATAACAGTGCCACGTGGCACCGTTTTTTTTTTTATAGGAACGCCTTTTAATATATTTGTATAGATTTAACTTTCCAAAAAAAATCCTACATAATTCTACTAGATTATTTATTAAAGTATATACAGATGCGATTAAGAATATTATGTCAAAAATGTAATGTATATTGCAGAACACTGAACATAAAGTATTAAACTGCAAACCACATTCATATTATTGGGCATAAAGTTTTTGGTACAATCATTAAATCCTATATTTTTATTTTGGAGATTCATTAACCTTATAATGCGCAACTTTTCTCAAAAAAAAAACCTTATAATAATGCGCAACGATGTAGCCCCTATCAGGTGGTAGATATGAAAGAACTCCATCCATAAGATCATTTGGACTATGGTATTCAATCAATGAGGAAAATATTGCATAATACCCAAGCATAAGGTTGAGGGCAATGTTATCTAAACCGGGATCCTACTTAGATCAATGACAGAAGTAGGATCACATTAGTAGAATTGGGTCGTAGGATCGTAAGATTATGCGAAATTGATAAAATCACTAGTAGAATAATTGCTTATTGCTGCGGTGGTATTGCTGCGGTTTTACCCATACGCAGCAATATGTCACGTAAAAAGAAAAGATAAAATATAAAATAACCATATTGCTGCGGTTTCGGTCGAAAACCGCAGCAATATGGTTTCAACGGGAAATTTTTTGAAAAAAAGTTGACTATAATGACCAGACATATTGCTGCGGTTTCCACACAGAACCGCAACAATATATTAAAATATTATTTTTTTAATTATATTTTAATCTATTGCTGCGGTTTCTAGGAAAAACCGCAGCAATAGACTTTCAAAATCAATAATAAAAGGCGCCAGCTAGGGTTCTTTGTCGTTCCTCCTTCAGCCGTTTTTATTTTCACTCTCATTCTTCTCCCTCCTCGCTCTCACTCATTCGTTCTTCTCTCATCCCTTTCAGCGTCCTTCTCTCATCTCTCAACACTCAAGTTCATCTACTCGCCGGAAGCATCTCTTCATCATCATCATTTTCTCTCTTTTTTTTTAAATCTGGAAATTCCTCCATCATCTTCGAATCCTCGAGGTGTTGGTCATTCGTTGCTCCACCAGCAAACCGCAACCGGCGAACGGAACCAGCCTCGTCGCTCGTCGTTCGACCATCCTTCGCCGGCCATTCACAGTTCAGCCGTTCACAAGCACATCGAGAAACCAGAGAGAGAAAGGAGGTCGTTCATCTCCTTCGTTCGTCTCCTTCATCTCCTTCATCTCCTTCGTCGGCGCTCAGACCAACGGTTCGAATCCCGGCGCCGTTCACCATATTTGCGTCTCCTTCGTCGGAAGAATCTCCTTCGTCTCCTTGTTTCACCAGATCTGCACCAACGTTTTGTATTTTTTATTTTCTTCATTTTTTTTATTTTCAGTTTAGATCTGATGTTTTGGATTTCTATTTTTTTGTTTTTACTTTTTTTTTAATGAATTAATTTAGAGTTTCTATTTTAGTTTAATTTCCATTTTAATTTTGTAATGAATATGATATTTTAGTTTTTGGTATTGGTTACATTTTTCAGATTTGGTGTGTTTCATAGTTTCATTTCTTATAATATCAAATGTAAAAGCGGTAGTTATGGGCTTTATTAATTCATTTGATGTTTGAATGAATTCCAAAAAATCTGGTTGTGTGGTTTTCTTTGTGAAAATGTTGCTTGGGTGAAGTATGACATTAGAAATGTATGAATTTTTTTTTTTAAAAAAAACAATCTATTGCTGCTGTTGTTTGGTAAAAACAGCAGCAATAGGTTGCTTTTTATTTATTTATTTTTATTATTAACACTACCTATTGCTGCGGTTTTGGGTAGGAACCGCAACAATAGGTAATTTACCTATTACTGCGCCCTTAATTGTTGCGCGGTGAAAACCGCCGCAATAGGCCACTTAATGACCGCAGCAATAAGCATTTATTCTACTAGTGAATTATCCTAAATAATTCACCTCGAACATTTAAATCGATAATATTCTATGTTTTTTAATTGAAAATTATTGAACTTGAATACATTTTCATGTTTGTAGCATGCCTTAATAATTAAGCAGTTAAAATGACAATTCAAGAAATTTTTTGGAAGAAGCCTACAATCCCGTTTATGTAAAATAAAACATAATATACTATATTAAAGCTAACTATTTCAAAGTCGTATTGACATGGTCGTCGACATCCCTAATGCATTAGCATTTACCAAAATACAAATAAGAGAGAGCTTATCCAACATTCTAAAGACTAAAGTATCATTAGCACCAACTAATTAATTGAATATTCAACATATTTGAATTGTAGAATAAAAGTTTGAGCTTTATGTTCGTTCATCCATTTTAGGCGTTTTTTTGTTTAGACTTGTGCCTTTTTCAAAATAATTGGCTTTAGCAAAATATTAATCACTTTTTAGAACTATATTGTACGATCGTACAATCTTAAGCGATCCTGTTTCAATCTTGTATGATTTTGACCAATCTTTCTAGCAGTTTGATTCTGCACACAATCTGGATCATTTTTCCATATTTGGATCGTAGGATCATATGATCTAGATCACAATTTTAACAACAATAATTGAGGGTAATAAGAATCTTATATAGGAGTATCAAGTGGGAACTTAACTTAGCTTGATCTCCTACTTGATACTCTGATACAAATCTTATGTGATACAATAAAACTATTCTTAACCAATTAAAATTGATTGAAAGTAAAATTCAATTTTCATCAACCCCTACCCCGATCCCCCTACCTTTCAAGGTTAAACAAGTGTTGTATTACCGTATAATAAAACGGTTTTATGAAAATGCAATCACTTTTAGTATAACTATAGATAGTTATTTATGATAGGACTAGCTAGTATATATAGAATGAAGTGAGAATAATGAAGTGGAAGGATGGTAAGCCCTTACATTTTCCACCCACAGGTTGTTGGTTCGATTCTCATCAAGGGAATTGAGGAGATTTGGAGTAGGTTGTACTTACGTGTCTTGTAAGAAGACGTTACTATAATTTATATGTAAACATATAGAATGAAGTATAGCTTCCAAAATTTATTACATGAGTCATTGAGCTGAAGAAATATTGGTAGGAGTTCATGCTTGCCCTTTATTATTAATACGAGCTTCAATTTCAAGTACAAGAAAGATAGATAACTAGGATGTAGGAGCACTTCAAACTTTTTGTGAAGGATAAACTTCAATGACAGATCTTGGCCCTAGCATAGTAAAAATCTTGTACTCATCAAGACCAGCACTTTTGAAGAGGCTTTTCCACTGATCTTCAGTTCTTTCTTTCCCCCCTATGTTAACATTCATCATCAACATGTCACATAAAAGTTGGGAATTAGAGTAATTGACATTCTCATTGTTTATTTTCACCACCATATCAATGATAATAATCTTGCCTCCTTCATCTTTGCTAGGAATTGCCTCTTTGCACCGTTGAAGTATCTTTACGCAGTGATCATCACTCCAATCATGCAGAATCCACTGCAACATTTATTATGAAGCCAAGTAATATTAACTTTATTAATAAACATGCCATCAATTTTTCTTTTAAGAACCCACAACCAAAATATTCAATAAAATTATTGAGATAAGAACAGGGTTGAGGTGGGGAAGGTTTTACCTTCCTCACATTCCACCCTAGTACGAGTCCCATCAATCCCTCCCGCCCTCTAGTTGATTATGATTTGAGGATTATAGATGGAATTAGGATGTTAAAGGTTGATTGATTAAATTAATTCAGTTCTAATTCAAAATGTTGGTAGAGTGGCCAAGGTGATTATATTTGACGAAGTTTATTGAATTGGTTTTATTATCTGAATCTAATGGGAATAGTTGTTACCTTTGGCTATTGTGGTAAGGTGAGTTATAAGTTAAAGAATAGGAACTTAGAAGTTTATATGATAATACGCTAATTAGTTAAGAACTACATATCAAGATTAGTGAATGGATTATGTTAGTTTACTAACTTAATGTTAGAGATGAATTAAGTAATCGACGTTTATAATGTGGAGATTGTAGTTTAATCATAAAGACGATCATCGAGGTTTCATTTGAGAATAGCTTTGAATCAATGTGATGATAAAACATCGTATAAATGGATTAACATAGTAAAGTTAGAATATTATATAGAGTTCCTAAAAGGGAAGTAATACATTTATTTCTTGGTAATTCTTATGAAGTAAAGTCATATAGTTTAGGGCCCGTTCGACATCACTAAAAGTTTCCAGTTTTTGATTTTATGAATATAAAAGTTATATGATATAATGGGTATAATAAACTTAAAATTAGTCATACTTATACTAAACATGTCAATTTTGAAAACTGACAACAGAAAACTGAAAACTACTTTTTCTAGTTTTCATATTTTTGTTTTTGGTTTTCAAAAAAACTGAAAACTAGAAACGAGAAAATGATAAACGAACGAGCCCTTAGTAAACAACTTTCATGTAGTTAATGTTCTAATTATAACTAAGAATGATTTCCTAAAATTGGTTCATTATAGTTCTAAGAGGATGTTTAATAAGATGAAAGTTTATACCAAGGTGTATTAAGGGATTCAAAGAAGTACTTTCTAAAACGAGTATAATATGTTGCTCCACGTAGTTGGAAGTTTGGTTTATTAGTAGTTCGTTGTTGATTCTAGTGAATTGGGATCTAACCTATGTTATAGCATGAAACTTGTTTAATATTGGTTGTGGATTGCGTATTTGTTAGGTGGTTCATGGTTGCATTTGTTAAGTTGTTTTCAAGTTGAATTGTGTGAAAACGAAAGTGATTAAAGAACTAATCATGTAAAGTGAAAGAATGGCAAAGGTTGGAAGGAGTCGATGAGGATCGCCTCTGGTGGGCCCTTCATAGGTTATGAACACATGACGAAAGGCTTAGGACTTCTCTCGGTGGTCGATCCTAAGGACCTTAAGGATTACTCTCGGTGGAGTGTCTTAAGGGGAAACCCTGCGGTGGAGTATTTGAGAGTCGCCTTGGAAGTATTACCTCTGTGGGTTGCTTCAAGGGATGTATACACTAAAGACTACGGTAGGCCTTATTATAAGATGGGAAGACGTTCCCCGATAAGCGATGTGTATGCAATCTGGTGTTGCTACCTTCACGTCGTTCCCTTACCTATTGCCAAATGATTGTGTTAATGTAACGTAAAGTATATGAATATCTGTAAAATAATTGATTAAAGGAATAAAGATTGTTCCGCGGGAACTCTGAGGTCTCCAAGGGTATTGGATGACAAGTTTAAAGCATATGACGCTATTGTGAAAGAATTGTGATGTCTCCAAGAGTATTGGATGACAAGTATAAAGCATGTTTGTTGTTATGGTTGTTCCGTGAGGAACCGTGAAGTCACCAATGGTATTGGTTGACAAGTTTAAAGCATGTGTAGCAGTTGCTATTGTTATTAGGAAAAATTGACGGGAGAGGTCGAACTTTGGCCGATAATTTTTAAAAGGTACCAACTTTAATTTAACTGTGGGGGTCCTAACTTTAGGGGGTATTGTCTTTTATAGGACCCTTCAGGTTTTTAACCTGCTAGAGCAGGTTACATTCACGTGATTTCATTTACAATCGCATGACTCCTTCGCTCTCTTCTTCTTTACCTTTTCTTCCTTTTGATTCATCCTGCTATAGTGCACCATAATTCATGAAATTGTAAAAAATTCTAAAAACTTAAAATCATCATAGTTTGAGTTCCCCAATTTACAAATCCAAAAAAAATTCGAACCACATCATGATTATCCTCTATTCCCCAATTTACAGTTTCAGGCACAAATTCACAACCACCCACAAATTCATTTATGCCGTGTTCGATGACAGCGAGTTGGTGTTCTTCTTCAAAGAAATGGAGGAAATAAATCTCTGCCACTGATGAAGGAAATGGAGGGAGAATGAGGAGAGAGAAAGGAAGAAAATGGGGAAAATATGCTGCCACCGGTGGCTCTGTTTTGATTCAAGAAGATAGAAGAATGGATGGAGAATGAAATGAAGACATTTGAAATGAAATAGAGAATGGATGGGTCTGTTAATGGACAATGAACATATTCAATTATGGGAGCTGTCAATTAATAATTGTTTAAGTCTCTCGAGTGTTGACCATAACTGTTGGAAAAACTCGAAATCCCCATTGTTGCTGCTACTAAGCTTGTCGTGGCAGACTCGCAAGTTTGTGTCCTTCGCCGGCGGTGGCGTGGCTTGCGTGGGGTGAGGGAATTTGTGTTTTAGAAATTTGGGGAAGGGGAAGGAGTGGGATGCGACGGCGGTATCACGTGGGGAAAAAGAGCAGCGAAGGTGAGGGTGGGGAAGAAGAGCAACGAAGGTGAGGGTGGTGGTTGAAGAAGGAGAGGGCTAAAGGAAGAAGAAGATGGATGAGAGTGTCACGTGGGGTTCTAAGGGACCAACGTTTAAATTTTTTTGACCTATTAAGCAGGTATCAAGTCATTAAGGCCCTTTAAAAGTTAGGACCCTCCATAGTTGAGACCTGCACAGGTTAATCTAAAGTTGGTACCTTTTAAAAATTATCGGTCAAAGTTCAGACCTCTCCTGTCAATTTTTCCTTGTTATTATTATTGTCACTGTTGTTGCTTTGCTGTTGTAATTGTAATGGAATGATTTTTCAAGTAAAGGAGCACCAAAGCATGTTTTAAATCTATTTTATGGGTTAGTACTCAGCTTTGCTGATGTAGGTACGTTTTGTTTTGTCATTTCTGTGGCCTGTCACTTGGTGGGTGGCAGTGTCCTATTTGTTGCAGGTTCAAGATTTGAAGTTCTCTAACGTTGAAGGGTTCGGATTATTAGAAGTACGAATAGTAGTATTATTTTCTATTTCGAGGTGAGGTCGCTCAACCTTGTAATAGTCAGGCATTAAATAGTTGTTTTCCATTCTTGTATTTAAGAGGTGTTAATTAATGCGCTTGATTCTCTTTTGGTATTGCTCTGCGAAAGCCTTGAGGCTGTTGGGTGTTAGAATTGGAAATATTTTATTAATTGAAATTGTGAACAGTGTTAAATAATTTACCGCTTTAGGGTTGTTCTATTTTCAAAGGAAACTCTGCCGGATTTGGTAGAGCAATTTATAGTGTCTGAGAATCAAGGCGTTGTAATAGTTAATTCTAATTAATAGAAAATATATTTTTGGTTTCCACAATCTCTGATATAGTTCAGTGAGTGTGATGGTAGCAGTTGGTCAGCTCGACCAGATTCTTTATTTAATTCCACTGTGCATTAATCTTCTGTAAGCTGGTCGGAAATAACCGCCTATTACACTGCAAGCTAGCTTTTCTCACTGACATTTTTTACTTGAAAATATATATGGAAGACCCTTTACTAGTGAAAGACTAGGAAGAAAGCACACATTTTTTAAGAGAGATTAGATGGTAGGAAGAGCCCAGCAAGAGGTAGAGCAGCACAAAGATCAAATTAACCAACATCTGCACAAAAACGCAAGATAAGCTACACTGATTCCCCAAAAACAAACTACAGTGATTCCCATACCTTCAGGCAAAAATCTCCAAATTGCAGCCATTATTTTTCCGAGAAAAATTGAAATACATTGAACAAGTCTTCTAACTATTCTCCTCAACAATAATGGGGATGCCTTTGCAAATACCATCTGAATCGTAAAAGAATTGCTGATGAGGCAACTGAAACAGAATGTACAATAGCAAAAAAGAAAGAATTACATCATGTACAATAGAGCAAGTTTCTTCAGCAAACCAGTTTTCAACTCTGCATTAGTATAAATTTCATGGACTTAGCTTCCTCAAAAGGTAACACAAACCTTTTCAAAAATTACGTCTCATTCAACAATAAAGAAGAATATAGAGAGTAATCCATCTTGATTAAACCTTTCTCTTTCAAAGCCAGCAAGATTTTATTTCTTGGCATTATTCTCTTCTCTAGACTAGTAGACTATAATTAAGCAAGGCACAATGAGATACCAAGTAATCGCGCTCATACCCCAACTCATTCACCAAAAAAATCCAATGACCTCCTGACCCTAGCTTCAGACGACGCCAAATAATACGGATTTCGCCTAATAAGAGCTACAACATCCGACCTCATCCATCCAAAGCTTTCAAACACACTAAGTTTCGAGTCAATAAGCTTCTCACTAAAACTAGCTAGCAAAGAAAGACCATGCAAGAACATCAACGAATCACGAGGAATACCCAATTTTTCTTCAACCCTAATCAACACATCCTTAAAATATTGAGTCTTCCTCAAAAACTGCGACGGGTGCTGAAGCAACCGTTTAGGAATTAATTCAATGGGGATTCCATAATCTAGCAATAAAGCAACATTAGGCTTCAAATTATTACATACTACCTCCGTTCCTTTTTAATCTACACACTTTCCTTTTCGGATCGTTCCTTTTTAATAGCTACACTGTTACTTTATCTATATAAGGTAAATTGTCCCGTCATTATTCTTCACTTTTGTCCCTTTATTATCAATAAAGCAACATTAGGGTTCAAATTATTACATACTACCTCCTACTTTATCACTTTTTCCTTGGTTCTAGTGATAAGTAAACCGTATAGATTAAATAGGAATGGAGGTAGTATACAATAGGACTAATATATGTAAAATGAAGTGAGAATGAGGAAGTGGGATGAGGGTGGTAAGCCCTTTCATCTTCCATCGATCTACAGGGTGTGGGTTTGATTCTCATCAAGGGCCTTTAGGGATGGGCTTTAGGGTAGGTTATCTTAGGTCTCTATAAAAAGGTATTAATGTAATTAATCATACAAAATTTAGAATATATATATATATATATATATATATATATATATATATATATAGAACAAAGTATAGTTTCCAAATTTCATTACATGAGTCATTCGGCTACAAAAATATTGGTAGTAGTTCATGCCGACCCTTTATTATCAATGCGAGCTTCAATACAAGTACAAGAAAGAACTAGAATGTAGGAGCATTTCAAACTTATTATGAAGGATAAACTTCAATGACAGATCTTGGCCCTAGCATAGTAAAAATCTTATATTCACCAAGACCAGCACTTTTGAAGATGCTTTTCCACTGATATTCAGTTCTTTCTTTTCCCCCTATGTTAAGATTCATCATCAACATGTCAAACAAAAGTTGGGAATTAGAGTAGTGGACATTTTCATTGTTGATTTTCACCACCATATCTATGATAATTATCTTGCCACCTTCATCTTTGCTAGGAATTGCCTCTTTGCACCGTTGAAGTATCTTTACGCAGTGATTATCACTCCAATCATGCAGAATCCACTGCAACATTTGTTATAAAGCTAAGTAAAATTAACTTTATTAATAAACATGCCACCCACAACCAAAAATATTAATTATATTATTCAATAATTTTGAGATAAGAACAAAGTTGAGGTGGGGAAGGCTTCACCTTCTTCACAATCCACCCGAGTCTTATCAACCCCCCCTTGGGTTTGATACCCCACTTAAACCTGAGATAGGTACTTAAGGTGGGGCCCACATATTATTGAACCCGAGATAGTCTCATAATGTGTAGAAATCAATCGCTCAAGTTATATTGCTAATTTCACATGATATTGAAATTTACCACAAATTTTCAATTCAAACGTTCGTCCCAATGAAACATATTGGAATAACATAAATTATCCAAATAGTTTATTAGTCATACTTATAATAGGAAGATTTAGGGTGCGTTTTTTTCACCTGAAGAACCTGAACTTATCTGAACTGAACTTATTAGACTTGATTGATCCTTATTTGAACTTACTTTTGAGTGTTGTGTTAGACTTGATCAAACCTGATCAGACGTGGTCTGAACTTTATTCGACCTAAAACTTATTTATTTAGGTGAAGAGAACACACCCTTATTCAAATAGTTTCTCAGCAATTTTTTAATTATGCTCATACTTTCAATACTCCCAAAAAGATGGAGTATAAGGATTTCTTTGCTTTTCTCAGATTTAGGACAAGGCTTATCTCACTAAACATGTTTACAATTGTGTGTTATCTTCACCTTATAAACAAAGTTCTGAGAAAAATAAGTTTAGATAAAATTCAGCCAATAAGTTGTGATTAGTTTAAAAAGTCCAATAAGTTATAACATTAAATATTCTGCACACTTTTCTTTTTGGTGTATTTTTTAGACAATTAAACAATATAAAAACAAACACTTGAATAAAAAAAACGTGAATACTCCTATTTCTATTTAATTTACACACTTTTCTTTTTGGTATGTATTTTTTAATCCACACTTGTTGCTTTTTTTTATCCTCTTTTCTCATCTATGTCATCAATTTTTTAATATTTTAACCAACTTTTTAGTTTTCCTCTCTACCTTTCCAGTTTCTCTCTCATACTTTTATACTTTCTCCTTGATTCTTCCCCAAATTTTTATAATAAGTAAGAAATCCTTTGGGCTGCCCTCGCACAAGGCCCCCATCCAAAGGCTCATTACAATCATACACCTCCAAGGTCCAACCCCCAATCCCCCAATAAATCCCAAGCAAATGCTTGGGGTAGGAATTGGACCCTAGACTTTGCTAGGGAAGATGGGAAGGTTCACCACTTGAGCCAACCCTATGATTTTCTCCCAAAGTGAAGTGAGTAAACTAAAAAGAAAAAGAGGGAGTATATAACATGGGCCAAAAAGACTCGTTACCTTGAGTAAGACGACTTGAGCAGGAGGAATAGCTTCAAACATGTCACCTTCAACATACTTTATGCTCTTTCCATATTCTTTTAACCCCTGAACCACATGTGGTTGATCAAAAACGACGTACAATAACTCAGGGAAGAGCTTAGAAATGGCCTTAGCCATGGTTCCATTACCACCACCGACATCGACTAACGACTCTATTTCCTCGAGTAAGCCGTTGAACTCATTATTATTCACCAACAAGCTTGCAACAAACTGAGCATCGCTTGCCATGGCTTCATTGAAATGCTTGTTAAACTTGGGTACACATGCTGCATATTCCCAAAAACTCTTTTTGTGAGAGCTATGAAAAGGAGTCACGTCTTCACTTTCAAACCAACTACAAAAATGTTGCGATGGCTCAACCAGAACTGAGTCAAGCATCATAAGAGCAAAGGGTGTTAGGGTAAGAGGGTGATCCTTCAATAAAAGTTGAGAGTTTATGGTGAGATCGAACGCTTCTTCTCCATTCGATAATGTTCGAATGGAGAAGAAGTCAGAATGAAAGAGAAATCGCATTAAACGATTAAGGAAAGGAGCCTTGTTTGGGTGGAGAGACAGTGAAATGGCAAGCTCTTCGGCAGTCATAGGCTTGCCATGCTTTTGAATGGCATCAGGGATGCCTAGCTCGATTGTGCACTTTAAGGCCATGGAATTTAGGAAAGAGAAAATATGAATCAAAACATGTGTGTGCGCATTTACTAGCTCTTTTGCCGATTCATTGGCAATGCTAATGGGATCCATTTTGCGCTACATAAACCAGGAGTTCAACTTGTAATATATATGTAGAGGATATGAATTATTGGCAATGCTAATGGGATACATGCGTGATGATGTGTGACTTTAATAAAAAGTTAATGTTCTTCGGCAATGCTATATACATGTATGAGTCCATTCGATAATATGAATTATTTTCCAATATGTTACTCTATTGTAAGTATTGTACTTTGGCATGTCTAATGAGTAGGTATCATTTACTTCTTTTGTTTTCGAACACTGTAATGATTTAATTTGGACCATTGTCAACTCACAATACTTTAATCATTGATATCTTTGATTATATATTAATTAAAGTTTGATAAAAAGTTAATATTATAAAAATAAACATCGAGTGAAATTTCAGGAAATGAAAAAAATTATGACAGTTCCACAAGTATGCACTATGTATTGAGAACCGTGAGAACCACTAAAAATAAGCAAAAACTTCATAAAATGATCCAAAAAAATAAAAAATGAGCAAAATCACAAAATGAGTAGAAAACATTAAAGGAGTAAAAACGTAAGATGAGTAAAAATGCAAAATGAGAAAAACGTAAAATAAGCATAAAAAAATTAAACAAGTAAAAACGTAAAATGAGCAAAACGTAAAATGAGAAAAAAAAAAAAAACGTTGTGAAATGAACATAATAATGTTAAATGAGCAAAAACATAATATAGGGAAAACATAAAATGAGCAAAAACATTGTGAAATGAGTAAAATCATCATAAAATGAGGAAAAATGAGCGGGTTCTCACGGTTCTCACCATAAGGGTGGTTCTCATGTGAACTTATATATATATATAGGGGCAAGATCACATGAGAATGCTCCTTACATGAGAAATGAGTATGAATCTCAACCACACAATTGGATTAGAGTTACAACACTTCTTCATTAGAGTTATACCCCCGAAAAAACTTTGAGCCCAAAAAAAAAAATTTTGAATTTTTTTTTCTAATATTCTTTTTTTGGAGTAACATCACTTTTTCATTAGAGTTACATCACTTGTTCATTAGAGTTATAGCGTGTAAGTATGCATTCTCATTTCTCATGTAAGTATGCATTCTCATATGAACTCACTTCTATATATATATATATATATATATATATATATATATATATATATATATATATATATATATATATATGGGTTAGGTTCTAATATAAACCCTCTTATGGTAAACATATTTTTTGAGCACCATAAAATTAAATTTAACATTTATTGACAGGAATAAGAGCATGACATGTGCACTATGGAGGCGATTATGCAAATTAGTTCACATCTTATCCTGCCAAAAATGGGGACAAAGAGCCAATATATATATATATTATTGTCCAACTAGGAAGAAGAGCATTGTATCAAAGGTAAATAATTATGTACGTGTTCGTTTTAGTTTTACATGGATATAATTGACTCATAGTCTTCATATAAATGTTTTTTTTAAAAGAAGTGTTCTATATATAAATATGTTTTAACATAGAAAATACGGTTTTTTCACCAAATACTCCTGACAAATAAATTTATTCACCAAATACCCCCATTTTTTTCAAAATTCACCAAATACCCCTGACCTTTAACAAAATTCACCAGATACCCCTGACATTTCAAAAAATACCAAAAATGCCCTTTTTGGCTAACGGACGTTAGTGCTCCGTTAATTAATTAACTAATTAACCTAAAAAACCCTAATTAAACCCTAAAACTCTAACTAACCCTAAAACCCTAACTAACCCTAAACCCACCCCCAAGCCCACCACCCTCCCACCCCACCCCCAACCCACCACCCTCCCACTCCCACCACCCCACCACCCCCACAACTCCAACCCCACCCACCCCTCTCCCCCCCCGCCGCGCCTCCTCCCAGACCACCCCTCCCCAAACCCCTACGCAGCTCCCCTCCCCTCAACATCCCGCGGCTCCCCACCCCCCGTCGACCCTCTCGCGGCTCCCCCCACCCTTGTGAATTCCCCACCCTCCCCCACTCCCGTCGAATCCTAACCCCACTCCCCCCCCCACCCCCACCCCCGGCCCCCAAACAACCCACGCAGCCCCCCCTTCCTCCCCCACCCCCGCGAATTTTCGCATCCATCCCCACCCTCGAGCAATCGTAGGCAAATCCGAGGCTCGGGTTTCTGTTTTTGGTGTCCGGGCGCGGGGAAACTTGTGGTTGTGGGGGATTCGACGGGGGGTTGCGTGGTTGTGGGGGATTCGACGGGGGGTTGCGTGGTTGTAGGGGATTCGACTGGGGAGGGACTAACCGATGCGAGGGGGAATGCGGGGGGGCGCGGGGGAGGCGGGGTTGGGGAGGTGGGGGGGGATGGGGATGCGGGCGGCGGGGGGAGGGGGTAGTGGGCCGGAGTTGTGGGGTTGGGGTGGTGGGGCTAGAGTTGTGGGGTTGGTGGGCTTGAGGTGGGTCAAATGGTGGGCTAGGGTGGGTTAGGGTTAGTTAGGGTTTTAGGGTTAGTTTTAGGGTTTTTAGGTTTAATTAGGGTTTTTAGGTTTAATTAGGGTTTTTAGGTTTAATTAGGATTTTTTAGGGTTAATTACGGTTAATTAGGGTTAATGACTAACGGAGTTAACCGCCGTTAGTCATTAAGGGCATCTGGTGAATTTTTTAAAAGGTCAGGGGTATCTGGTGAATTCGAAAAAAAAGTGGGGGTATTTGGTGAATAAATTTATTTGTCAGGGGTATTTGGTGAAATAACCGTAGAAAATATGTCGTAGGGATAATTTTTGATGTTGTGCAAATTCAGTTAGATATTCAGTTAGATATGTCGAGGGAATAAAAGCATGTTAAATAATTTTTTATTGTGTTCTGATTATGATTTTTTAAATCCTGATCGTGCTTTGGTGTTTTGATTTTAAGGATATTGGAGGAAAATTATGGAGATTCTATATACTTCTTCTATTTCTTAATAAGTGAAATATAAAGAGAAAGTAGGGGGAAACCAGAAATCTAGAGAAAGTAGGGGGAAACCAGAAATCTAGAGAAAGAATGTTGGAATCACAATAAAATAAGGTAATTCAAGTGGTAAAATAAAAAAGTAGTGGTCCTCTCTTACTTTTTAGTGGCATTTTTGTAATAAAAAGTATTTGTTTTGTGTCATTTTAAATTTGGTTTCACTTATTGTTACATTTCCATATAAGGGAAGTGTATCACTTATTTAGAGATGGGTAGTATATATCTAAAACAAAATACATTATCCTAGTATCCCACATGGCGTTCCCTCACGCACTTTGCCACGTGTTGCTCTGCACTTTCATTTAGGGATGGCAATCAGGTCGGGATGGGTCAATTTCAGGTTGACCTGATTTATATTTCAGGTCACTTACCCCTAACCCAAACCCGACCTGATTCTAATTTCAGGTCGAAAATCATAACCCGAACCCGACCTTTTCGATTTTGGGTTGACCCGAAACCAACCCAAAATGACCTGAAATGAAATTCAACTATACACGCTAAGTTATGAAAGTATGGGTTAATGACCTGAAAAGAAATTAGGTGATCCAAGAAATGGGCTTGGCCCAATACAAATAAGAATAACAAAAGATAGGTTGTATAAGTTATGAAAGTCTGGGTTAATTTCAGGTTGACCCGCCCTGAAAATAACCCGGATCTAAATCAGGTTATTTGAGTTATTTTCAGGTTCAAAATGTCAACCTGAACCTAACCCATTATATTTTCAGGTCGGATTGGGTCGACCCATTTTTTATTTCAGGTCGAAAATCTCAACATAAACCCGAAATTTTCAGGTCAGTTTCAGGTCGGGTTATCTAATTGGGTCAACTTTTGCCAGCCCTACTTTCATTGCCACGTGTCTTCGTTGATTGTGTTTGCCATTTTCTAGCGCCTTTCTGGTCATTGAATATAATGATGTCCTACTGATGGAAATAAATCAGCAATAAAGTAGCAAATCATTCACCTACTACAAATATACAGTGGTCGAAAAGCTCCAATAATTTCGGCACAAATTATGGAATAAAAAAGCTAAGTGGTGCTAATCGAGTCGAGCAGCTTGCGAGCAACTCGAGCTCGACTCAGTTAACGCTTGGTCAAAACTCTACTTGAGTTGGCTTGGCTCGAGCTCGACTTGGCTCAAAACCTTAACGGGCACGGGTTGAGCATGATCTCGCTCGACTAGTTAAGCTCGCGAGCAGCTCGATAATTTTTTCTATATTTTTTCTAAATATCTATTTTATTTACTTGAAAATTTTATTAAAAACTCGAGAGATAGGAACCAGCTTAACAAGCCCAATAAAAATTTACTTTATGGTCCATGATCATGATTCTTAAACTAGTAACATAAGTTCACAAGAAAAAAAAATTATCTATGTTTGTTTGAAAATTGAAAGAAAACCTTAGTCCCTATCACTTCCCCCCAATTCCCCAGTCGTCAAAGGACCTGAACTCCTCAAGACTAAAGCTCAAGTGCTCAACGCCTCAACTGGTCATTCTCTCTCTCTCACTTCAGTCTTCACTCTTCAGTTCACCGACACTGATAAAGTATTTTCCGACACAAAACGGAGACTCGATGAGGCTCACTCTTTTCCATCAACTTTTTTGATGTTTTCCAGCAGACAGAGTAATTTCCGACAACTTTTTGGTGTTTTTCGACGGATATATGACATGTTCTCTTTTTTCCAATTATTTTTCTATTTATTGATTTTGTCTGTTAATTTCGGTTTATAATTTCGTTTTTTAATTCAACTTCGACTACGTTGTTATGTTTGATATGAATTTAGACTATTCTTGTTATGTTCGATTATAATTGCGTTTGTTATGTTTTATTTTGAATACTTGTTAGCTTCATTTCATTTATGTATTGCAAATTTCCAACTGTGGTTGGTGTTTTACTGTTATGTTTGATGTGAATTTAGACTATTCTTTTGTTCCTGTTTATTGGTTATCCCATTTTCCATGTTGATATGAATTTAGACTGTGTGATGTGTGCTGTGTGATGTGTGCTGTGTGATGTGTGCTGTGTGTTGTGTGCTGTGTGCTTGTGTTGTGTTGTGTTGTGTTGTGTTGTGTTGTGTTGTGTTGTGTTGTGCTGTGCTATGTGGTGTGTGGTAAACTGTCTAGTAAAGTAGTAATAGTAATATTATCACCCTTTAAATGCCGATATGTCCGTAATGTTGACAAAGAAACTGCCCCTCCTAATAACCCTAATGTCGTTGAGGAATTCTTTGTAAATCTCAATGATGAGATGGAGGAAGATGAAGAAGAACCTGAGGTAGAAAAAGTACCTCACTAGTAGAAAATAACCCTATTGCTGCTATTGAATTGCTGCGGTTTTCGCTATATGCTGCAATAGACCGCGTGAAAAAAAGGGTTCAAAGTAAGTTATTGCTGCGGTTTTTCATGGAAACCGCAACAATAGATTAATTTTTTTAATTTAATCTATTGCTGTGGTTTTTATAGGTCTCATTTTAATATTAAAACGTGCTAGGGTTTTCACCCCCTATCACTCTCTTATTTTATGTCCACTATTTTCATCTCTTTTGTCTTCCTCTCTCACGCGTATCTCTCATTTCCCCTCTCATCCTTTCATCCTCTGTCTTCTTCTCTCACTCGCATTTCTCCTCCTCTCACCCTTTGTCTCCTTTTCTCACTCGCATCTCTTATCCTCATCTATCTTCATCTCTCATCTTCTCGTCGTCGCATCAACCACCATCTTCAACGGCCAACTTAACGGCTTCGATTCCACCACCGCCGAACTCCATTTATGGGTGGCGAAATTCTCGAGATGGCGGCGAAGATCTTGGACAGAAAGACGCCAAGATCTGGAAAAGGTGCGAAGTTCTCGGAGGGGCGGCGAAGTGAATCCGGTGGTTTTTTTGAAGCCACGAGGCCCACGACGGAGTTATAAGCGGTAGACACACCTCCTTTGCTGCGACGAAAAATCCCAACATTTTGTTTTTTTTTTTTTTTTTTGCTAAATAAGTAAGTTCTATTAATCACCAAAAACCACCACCAACAACTCTTGCAAAAGAACAAGAGAGCAACACCAGCAACAGCTCAAACAACACTACAGACTCTTGCACAAGAACAAGAGGACAACACACCACAACAACAACATAACAGACACCACACTCTTGCACAAGAACAAGAGAACAGCACCAGCAACATTGTTTTCTTTTTCTTTAAGTAGGTTTTTTAGATCTAATGTTAACATTTATGGGGTTAGGTTTTTTTATATCTGATGTTAGGTTATTTTTTTCTTTGTTTCAATTTTAGTTTAGTTATTGGAATAATGGATGTGATGTTAGTTTCATTTTCAATATCTGAATTCTAATGTTAGTTCCATTTTTAGTTTCTAAATGTGATGAATGTGTTGGTTCCTTTTGCTTATCTCTCAATCATTTGTTTTTTTATTTTCTCAAACTCAAACAGTCAAACTTGCTTGGTTTTCCCCAAAAAAAAAACACTTGTTGCGGTTTTGGGATACAACTGCAGTAATAGGTTAGACTCATAAAGCCTATCAATTACCACATATTGTTGCGGTCTCATCAAGAAAACGCAACAATAGGTTGACGTATTGTTGCGGTTTCTCAACCACATCAATAGATTTTATCTATTGATGGGCCCTGATATGCAGCGGTACGAAACCGCAGCAATAGACCACTTAAAAACCGCAACAATACACAGTTATTCTACTAGTGCCTCCACCAATGAACACTTGTGAAGGTGACAATGATCTACTTCCATATCGGGTCCCTTTAAGAGGGCAAGATAAGCCAGTATTAGTTAACAAAGTATGGTTTGTAAGATGTAAGCATTGTAGTACCTCACTTAATGTTCTCAAGTCTGGGAGTACTACACATTATAAGCGTCACCTGGATAAATGTCTTTAAAAATCAAGGCAAAATACGTTGCTTAATTTTATGCCACCTGATTGTAGTGCTGGAACATCTGATTCTTCTTTTGTTAATGCTTTACATAATGGTAAATTAGACATGTTAAAGATGAGAAAAGGCATTGCACATTAGATTGTCATGCATGAAAAAGCATTTTCAGTTGTTGAAGAAGAGAGTTTTAATTTGATGTTAAAGAGGGGAATTCCACAATGGAAAAGTATGTCTCGCCATACTATAAGAAATGATTCTCTCAAAACTTATGAGATTGAAAAAAATAAGTTAAAGGATTTGTTAAAAACCATAGATAGGATTTCTTTGACCACTGATTAATGGCGCTCAAAACCTCAAAAAATTTAATATATGGTTTTTAATGCTCACTTTGTTGACCATGATTGGAAGCTTCAAAAGCGAATATTGAGCTTTGTTCATAAACCTCCTCCTCGAAAAGAAAAAGACATAGCCAATTGCATATTCAAGTTGGGACATTGAAAAAAAAGTAAGTTCATTCATTCTTTAAGTATTTTTCTATATACTTTAAAGCTTATATATGTTTATATTTTACTCATTTTATATTTTATCATTTTTTTAGGGTTTCACAATTTTAGTGGACAATGCAACGGCAAATGACACGTGCATAAAGATCTTGACAGAAACATTTTCATTGACTAAGAGGTTATTTAATTTTGTCGTAGAAAGTTGTTCCATGTTAGTTGTTGTGCGCATATCATAAACATTATGGTTCAACATGGATTAAAGCAAGTGAAGACAATCATCAAGAATGTTCATGAAACTGTTGATTACATCAATGGTGGTGAGTATCTGTTACAACAATTTGTGGAGCTTGTTCAACAATTCAACCTAAAGGAGAGAAGATTGGTAAGACTAGGTAGAACTCAACTTATGAAATGAACTTTTGAAGCTGTTTAGTGATGCTACTAACATTATCTCGGGATCTGAATATCCAACTTCTAATTTATTTCTTAGTGAGGTTTACAGGATTAAAGTGATGTTGGATAAGAATATGGATTCTTCTAATGATTTTGTTAGAAGTATGGTAAAGAATATGAAAGATCGATAGATTTGACAGATATTGGGATGAACGTAACTTGCTTATGGCAATAGGATCGGTGTTGTATCCTCGTGTGAAAATGAAGGTGTTGAAATTACATTTCCCTCAATGTTTTCTTGTGAAGAATTTCGAGATAATATGCGTAGAGTTAGAGAAACTTTACATCAGCTATTTGATGAGTATGCTAGTTTGTATTTTCCTCCTACCATGGAACATAGTGGTGAATGTGAAGGTGGTGTTAGTGGAGTTGATGTTGAAGAAAGAAACACTACGGTATTTACTCAACTTTTACAAGTTGTGGCCTCTTCGGAAGTAGGAGGTACTCAAAAATCCAAAGTTGATGAGTATGTTGAGGAGGGAGTGCTAATGGTTCAAGCGGGTGAAAAGATTGATCTTATAGTATCGTGGAAAGAAAAAGCCATGAAGTTTTGCATTTTGTCTAGGTTGTCGCGATATTTTAGCGGTTCCTATAATGATTGTGGCTTCGGAAGCTACATTTAGTGCGGGGAGCCAGGTAATTGATCCTTATAGAGCTTCATTATCTCCGGAGACCGTGCAAATGTTAATTTATAGTGGAGATTGGTGTCGCTCCCTCCATGGAGTAAAGAGAAAAAATAAATTAAGACTTATTGATTTTCCTAATTATATTTATGTTATAATCCATTCGTTTTCGATAGTTCCTCCTACTTTGACCAATTTCCTCTCATAAAAAGATTCCAAATAGGAACAACAAAAGAAAATGGAGGGAGTATATGCTTATAGTTATAATATACTATCTTATTTTATAAATGTCATGTAGAAAAACAATGAAGATGAGCCAAAAGAAATCATTCTTCCAATTCCCTAAAGTTGGTAATAGATTTATTTTCGTACAGCATCAAATCAAGGCACAACAATAGGTTTTGAAGGTATTGATGCGGTTTTGGAACCGCAACAATAGGTTAATCTATTGTTGTGTGTAGTAGCCCAAAACCACATGTTTTTTGGTGGTGCAATGGTTGTAATGGAAGTAGTAGTAGGTCTCCCCGCTGTAGTATTGTACACCCCGTTGGATATGTGCTGCAGCTACTTTTGAGGACCTTAATTTGGTCTATACTTTGGAGAAAACCAAGTTAAAAAAGAAAACTAGATTTCTACTTCAATTTTCATCAAAATCATAGTTGAGTTAAAACCACATCATTTAATTTGGTTATATTTGCGTCACTTTACAAACAGAGTAATGCTATGTTTAGTTCACCTAATTTTTACTTATTTCAGATCAGACCAGATAAGACCAGATTAGATCAGAAAAAATAAGTTCATATCAGATCAGATCAGTTCAGATCATGCTTATATTTAAATCTTATATTATTGTTGTTATTTTTGTTAGGGATATTATCTTAGATCACTAGTGGAAAAAAACGCAAGGGCTGCAGTGCAAGGGCTGCGGTTTATTGCAAAACGCAGCCCTTAATAGTGAAGGGCTACGGTTAGCCCAAAAACCGCAGCCCTTAATAATTAAGGGCTGCGGTTTTTGGGCTAACCGCAGCCCTTAATTGAAGGGCTGCGGCTTTTGGGCTAACCGCAGCCCCTAGTAGGCCCAGTTAATTATTTACTTGGGCGAAATTCTCCCGCGTACACATCCCAAAACAAAACCCTAACTTTCCTTCTCCCTCCCCAGTCGCACGATTTTCCCTCTCACCTCATCAAACCCCCATCCCTCTCGACTCTCTCTTCGCATCTCTCTTCGCATCTCGCCGCCGTTCGCTCGCGGAGTTTCTCTCTCTTCGCATAAGCTTGCCCGGTCCGACTCACAAGATACTCGCGCAGGAGATTCACGTAGTTCGCACTTCTTCGTTTCAAAGCGCCATTAAATTTAATGGTGGAGGTCCGATTCTCTCTCTCTTATTTAATTTGTTTTGTAGTTTTATGTTTTGCAACATCCTTGCCTACGCTTTTCCGCCACCGCGTGAATTCGTCTCGCATCCCATCATCTTCCACCATCAAAGCCCTAATTTCACAATTAGAGACCATCTACATTGGTTCTTATATTCTCAATTCTACAACAAAATGGAAGAAAAACCCTAAAAAAGAAGAAATTGGAGTATGAATTATGGCAGGAATTGAAGAGAATGGTTTTTCATCGATTTTGATTGTGCTCGAGTTTGTCGCATTTTCGGCTTGGGTTGTTGATGAAATGTTGACGTTTTGTTGAATGATTTGTTTAACTTTCGATTTTAGTCGTTGTTTATGTCTATGGTTTGTCAAAGGATTGATGAAATGTTGTGATGATTGATGAGAAATTTGGATTTGGTGGACCGCGTTTGCATCGTGGTCTCAATTAGCATATGGTGATGTATATGAGATCTTTGCTTGTGTGTTTGATACTTTTAGCGATGATAGTAGTCTTATGCTTTGAAATGTGATTGTAGATGCAGCTAGCTTTTTTAATACTGAATACCTTGTGAGTTGTGCTCGTCATTGCTATCTCTCGCTGAAACCGAAATCTTCTCAAATTCCTTGGCTTTGATGAAGGGTAAGTTAGATCCCATAGAACAGGGTTACACTTAAAATGTTTGTAAGGTTTCATAGGGTTTGGAATAGGTGGGGCTTCGTACACATCGAAAAACCCCCTGTTTGCCGCCTTTCATATTCCATAAGGGCAAACCGGAATCGCCTTGAGGGCCATAAAGAAGTCTTGCGAATCTTTTTTTATTTTTTTATTTTTTTATTTTTGACCGTGTTTACAAACAGAGACATGCTTCCTGTATCTTAAGCACTTTTCTACACTGAAAGAGAGTGCTGCCATCATTGTTGTTGCCCTTTAGTCTTTGTCATTATGCACATAGCTTTGCGATGGTTATGTATATTAGAGGTTATAGATAGGAATTTCTTTTTCCCGATCAATCGTGCATGTGGGACATTGTGGAATTGAAGGCGTCTTCTTTCTCTCGTTTGCAAATGATGTAAAATATGATTTGACCTTTGTCTCTGCACTTTCCAAGTCTTATCTTTACTTTTATCCGGGGTAGGCTACGGATGGATCCTAAGATTTTTCGCTCTTGGTTGTTATGCCATTTTACCGATGCCCTGGTTTTGTTCAAGGTATGTCTTTGAAAGATTGGGTCTATTCTACTAGTTTACACTTTACATTCTTGAATTTTGTCGGGTTTATTATTTATTAGCATCCCTCTGTTAGCTTAATTATGGTTCTTACCCTCCCACGAGTTGGATATAAGTACTTCTTTTCAAGTCGTATCCGCAGAGGTATAGTCTATGGTGATCAACCCCGAAACAGTATGTATTACTTAATACTAACAGTTCTTGTAATTTTATAATGAAGCTAATCTTTGGGCATTTGGCGAGGCTTGATCTGTACTTGCCCAAGAATTCAAATGGGCCAAAGCCGGTTGTTGCATTTGTGACGGGTGGAGCCTGGATAATTGGGTGAGCTATCAAGAATCTCTTTTCTCACGATACCTTCTTTGTCGGCATATGAAATATCAATAGAGGCTCTCGCCTGAATTTTGCAGCTTTATGTCCTTTGTTCTATATACTTGTCCACTTCGCCCTTATACCTATCACTTTTAATGTGATTGTGTGTGGCAAAAGTCTTACCATAACTAATTTTGCAGAGCTAAGGAAGACACTATTCTTACATGATGGAAATCATGGTTTTTATTAACATGGACGAATGAGTTATAATTTCATGCTCCTTTAGTCCCTATCGGTATGCACCATTTTCATGCTCCTTTAGTCCCACCCCTACATAGCCCCGCACACCACCCCCATGCACGAGACACCCCCTCGCATGCCCCCTCGCACTCACACCCATGCACAACCCCCGCACACACACCCAACGGACCCCCTGCTCCACAGCCCCCCACGGACCCCCCGCTCCACGCCCCCACAGACCCCCCGCTCCACGGCCCCCACCTACTGCCGTACCCCCACCCCCTACATAGCTCTCGCACACCACCCCCATGCACAGACACCCCCTCCCACATCCCTCACACCCCCGCACACACCCAATGCCCCCTGCTCCACCGCCCCCGTCTTCGCCGTACCCCACACCCCATACATAACCCCCGCACACCACCCCCCATGCACGGACCCCCTCTCCCACATCCCCCGCACTTACACCCCCTCCCATGCACAGACCCCCTACTCCACGGCCCCCCACCTCCCTGTCGTACCCCCTCATCCCCTACACGCCCCGCACACCACCCCCATGCACGACACCCCCGCCTCCCACGCCCCCGCAAACACACGTCATCGACTTTGTTTAATTCATAACACTAGATTCAAAAACGATTCACATTTTCTCTATATTTGTATAAACATCATTTGCAACGAATATTCTTGTGCATGATGGTGTTTTGATGGAAAACCATTGCTCTAGTTCTTTTCCTTTTATTCTCGGATGGCTCAAGTATGAGTTGTATTGCTTCTTTTGCTAACTTTAATTTGTTGGTGGTATTACGTAAGAGTTAAGACTGTTGTCCCATTAATCCGGTTGTTTTCTTAGAAGTTCTTAGTTTACTTGATGTAGCTACAACCTACAGAAATATAAAGCAACTTGAAGTCTTGAACTCCTTCATAATTAGTAATTGTAGTTTGATGGTGGTATGTTCTTATGCAAGTGGTAAATCTGGTAATCTTATATCCGGTGTATCTTTTGGTTTCGAACTCGCTGCAATTTTCTATGGATTGACAATCATAATAAAGCGTGTACAGGGGTTCATTGACAACAAGTCAATGAATGCTTTGTATAAACTCCTTCATAATTATTATTTTCTCTTTGATTTTTGTTCTTTAGGTGTTTTTTGCATTTCATAATACATGTGCTCGGTCATGTTTGATGATTCTTGCTTTGAAAGTGGTGCCCATACTCCAGATACGAGTTTAAGTCCATGCTTCTGCAAGTTGAAAGTTAGCTGTACTACTAAAATGAAAAATATCATGTGCTTTGAAAGTGTTGCATTGCATGTGGACTTATAGTTGTTGTTCTTTTGTTCTTCGCCGTAATTTCTTTTGATGTCGGCAAGCATTGTCATATTGTTCACTTGTATATGCCTTATAATGTACAACCTGAGATTAGACTTTGTTCTCCTCGCCTTAATTTGTCTTATTTCAAGAAACAAGTTTAACTCAATTGAGTAAGACTTGTAAATTAAGTTTAGACTTTAGAGCCAACAAGTTCAGAAGTGTATAATTATTATTACGTTAACTAGTATATGACTAAAAATTAAACTTAAATTGACAAGTGATATTGAATATGTTCTTTCGGTTGAACTAAACATAATTGATTGAATATTGGAGTTGTTTTCGATGCGGGCGTTGTAGGGGTTAATTTCATTAGAGTAAGGCGTTATATATTGATTTGTATTAATCTCTGGAGTATGAGAAAAAGGTATGTGTTATTCTTTCTCTTTTTTTGTGCTGCTTTTAATCGAATTATGTTTTAGAAATTAGAACCCTTTTATCCGAAGTTGATTGTTCGAGGATGAACCTTATTTTTCCCCTTTTCCCCCTTAGTTGAAGATGATTGTTCGAGGAATTAGTATGGGCATTGTTGGCCCCTTTGGGATCATGGTGCTGGTTTTGTTTAATTGTTTTTTGCCATCATTGCTTAGTTCATGCTTAAAGTTGGTGAATTTAGTTAGTTATGGATATTTGTAGGATTTCTTGGCCTAATATGCATCTAAGTGATTGTTTTTAGGGCTTTAATGGTTTGATCCATGGTCAAGTTGTTGTTTTTAAGACTTTAATTGCTTGATCTATCTATCTAAAACTCTATGTTATTGTAAAATTAATCCAATTAACAAGACTTAATACATCCATGATGATACGAATGTCCAATTTTCCAACGATGCTTTTTATGGTGTTCGTAACTCCTTTAACGGGTCAGATTTCATCCAATTCAATGCTTCTCTTTTCTTTTCTTTTCTTTTTTTAACATGAATTTCATAAATCTATGTGGTGAACTGAATGTATGGTACATAAGTACTGATGTTTATGATTGGAGATTGCTTTTGTTATTAAGGTTAGGGTTTGTGAAAGTTTTCTACAACTCTAGTGCTGCTTTGAATTTATTCCTTAGTTATGGTTCTCGTAATTCATCTCTAGCTAGTGTGGAATGTTGAGCTATATAGTCGATTATCACCGTTAAGTTCTCCATATAGATGAATTTTTGCTGCACGATAGTGAAAAAACTATGTGGTATGATTTCCTTAAGGGTTAAGACCTGATGATTTTAGTAATATCGCAAGTTTATGTTCATCTCTTTTATGTAAGATTGTGGGATTTCTAATTATGATGACCATTTGCTATGCTTGCAGTGGCTGTCTTAGCAGATGATACTTTTCGTGAATTGATTGTTTCGTACCTTTGTTCCACAATAGCGTCCCTCTTTCTTGTTTGTGTTGTGCCATATTAATATTTCATTTTGTGTGATATCTAAAATTTGTTAGACTACTTGGGTTGAATAAAAGATTCTTAATAATTGTTAGAATTGATATTGTTATGTCAAATATCTCGTTAAACACAAGAAGAATAAGGGTCTTCGAAGCTTTCCCCGTTTGTTGGACTTTCCAATCTGTTTTGTCCTTGCGTACTCATTTAGGCTTTTCTTTGTAAATTCTTTGTACAAAGTACCTGTACAAAGTTGTTGTTCCGCATATTTGTTTTTGTTGTGTCTCTATGGGTTTTTGAGTTATATGTCATTTAACTCCGTGGGTTTGGATTAGTCTGTCTTTGCTTTTCCGTGTGTTCCGCATATATATTATATATGAATTCATGCGGATATCTCATCCTTGTTATAGTTGTTTTGAGTAGTGTGTTGTATGCACTAAAGACTAAAGCATTTCGTAAATAAATGTTCTTGGAGGGTATTGTTTTTATAGTGTTGTCTCTTGAGGGAAAAGTTTCGCTTAGGTTTAATGCGCGGGGTTCTTCATTTCATAATATGGAGTTTGAGGGCTTGTTTTATCTTACATGTTATGCGCCCTTTATCCGACCACCCCAAGGTCCCAAGTGATTTCAATTTTTGATTGAATGGAACATTTTTGTCATATATGGAACATAGCTCATGTGTGGCTTATTTGGTTAAGTTGGGTGGTTGATTTAGAAACTTTGCAAATCTTATACTCTTAGTGACATGCTGAAAGTTGAGAGATTTGTTGAGGCGAAAGTGCAGATGTAAAGGGTATATTTTTAATCTTCTCATCATATGATTGCTTTCAAACACATTTTTGTTACAGGGTGGATTGGTGGAAATCATTTCTTGATGCTTCGCGTGTTAACATTTTTTATTGGAAACCTGGACCTCATTGGTTCTTATTTTCCGATCCGGGATATTGTAGGACATGATTCATTCGGGATGGTGTTACCCGCCACATCCCGACAAGGTAGAAACTGGAGGAGAAGATGCTCACTTCATATGCAGATGGTGTTGGTGGTTGGGCAGATGTTGGTGTTGATGCTGGAGTTTATGCTCGACTACTACATTTTAATTTGTTGCTATTTTCTTTATATTTGTATGAATAACATAAGTTGCAATGAAAAGTGATACTTATATATATATGTAACTATTATTGGATCATTTAGGACAAAAAAATGCAAAAAAAAAAAAAAAAATTTTATTTTTTTTTGGGTCACAAGGGCTGCGGTTTTTGGAAAAACCGCAGCCCTTAGTGGGTTAAGGGCTGCGGTTAAGGGCCAAAACCGCAGCCCTTGGTGAGTTAAGGGCTGCGGTTTTGGCCCTTAACCGCAGCCCTTAACCCACTAAGGGCTGCGGTTTTTCCTTGACCTGCACCTTAACGCGCTAAGGGTGCGGTTAAAAACCGCAGCCCTTCCTAAATGCCAAGGGCTGCTAGTCTAATGGCTGCGGTCAAAAAACGCAGCCCTTGGGCCCTTTTTGACCGCAGCCCTTGGGGTTTTTTCCTCTAGTGGATAACCCTGACTTATAGGCCTTTTTCCAATATAACCCCAACTTTGGCAGCCATGTCTCCGATAACCCTGAACTTGATTGTTGTCATTAAACTTGACGGAATTGTTAACGGCGTTAACTATTTTGACATCTATAATTAAAAACCTATTTTTTTTTTATAAAAAAAAACAAAAACATTTTGTGTTCTTCATCTTCTCTCTTATGTTCTTCATCCTCTCTCTATTGTTCTTCACCACTTTCTCTCTCTTGTTCTTCAAGTCCTTATTACTCTTCAATTTAAATTTTAGAATATGTTTTAATTTGATTTCCTCACTCTTGTTCTTCATCTCCTACATCAATGGCCGCCACACAACGTTAGAGGAAACCCATTATTTCTCCCAAAAGCCCCAAAACCCAAAACCGGATTCACTTGTACCCAGAGAGAAAATAGGCCGTTGTACCCAAATTCACTTGTACCCAGATTCACGCAGAGGAGAGAGAAGATCTGAGTTTCTTTTGTACCCAGATTCACGCAGAGGAGAGAGAAAATACGAGGCATGACAGTTAATGGAGGAGAGAGAGGATGAGAAAGAATGTATGGAGAGAGTGAATGGAGGTCGAAGATGATGTTGGTGTTGCTGTTGTGGTTAACCGTGGTAAGTGGGGTTTTAGTGGGGTCGAAGATGATGTTGGTTTTTGTACCCAGATTGTTGTTGGAGGTCCAATTTAATCGTGGTAAGTGGGTTTTTTTTTCCTTTTTACAGTAAGGATGAAGACATTAAAGAGTGGATGAATATTAAGAGAGAAAGTGGGGTTTTAGTGTTTGCTTGACAAAGGCAATTGAAAAGAGAGAAATTGGTGGAAATCATTGATGAATGCTTGAGAAGAGATGAAGAACAAGAGAGAGAGATGAGTTTGTTTTTTTTATTAAAATGCAGTAAGTATTTTTGTTTGAAAATAGTCAACGCCGTTAACAATTCCATCAGGTTTAATGACAAAAATCAAGTTCAGGGTTATCGGAGACAGGGCAGCCAAAGTTGGGGTTATATTTGAAAAAGGCCTATAAGTCAGGGTTATCTGAGATAATATCCCTTTTTGTTATTATTATTGTTATTAATTTGATGATTATTAGTTTTACTAATGCTATTATGATTATTATAATTATTGTTAATGTTATTAATATCGCTATCGCTATCGCACGCCTCGCCACTGTCTTCATCGCTATCGCTATCAAGCATCGCCTTATTGCCTACGCCTCGCTCATCGTTTCTTTACTATTGCTACCGCTATCACATCGCCGCATGTCGTCTTCTTGCTACTACTACTACTACTACTACTACTACTACTACTACTACTACTACTACTACTACTACTACTACTATTGTTATTGTTATTGTTATTGTTATTGTTATTGTTATTGTTATTGTTATTGTTATTGTTATTGTTATTGTTATTGTTATTGTTATTGTTATTGTTATTGTTATTGTTATTGTTATTGTTATTGTTATTATTATTATTATTATTATTGTTATTATTATTATTATTATTATTATTATTATTATTATTACTATTATTAGTATTACTTTACACGATTACTATTACTATTAATACTACTATTTACTAGTACATTTGTTCAAAAGGATTATTATTGTTGAAGTTGTACTTATTAATTAGGAAAAATGGATCAGAATACCCCCAACTTTGGCCCGTCCGCTTTTAATACTCCCAACTTCGAGTTATTTTTAAATTCCCCCAACTATTGGGGAGGTCTGCCAAAAATACACCCATGACCTATAAGAACCGGTTTAGCAGGTTAAAATGTAACGTGTCATGCTCTTATTGGTTTTACTTAATTTTTTTTGTTCTTCTTTTTTATCACCCCACCTTTACCATTTTCTACTCCAACCCCACTGCTACCCCTCCCCTTCCTCCCCCTCCTCAACCACCAGTCCACCCTTACCAGTCTCCAAATTCCGCAATTTCTCATAAATCTCAGCTCATCAAAAACTAAAGATTAGCAAAAACCCTCTTTCTCTCTCCTTAAAATAGGAGCCATTTTCACTGAAATTTCAAAAATATTTGTGAATTCATTTGTTGGGCAAGAAAGATTTTGAAATTCTGGGTTCTAGGTTGGAAACTTGAGATAGTAAAATGGAAGAAGAAATGAATGCTGAAGTTTACCATGAACGTCAAAAGTTGCAGAATGTGGATGATGTTAGGGTGTTTTTGGATAGTGTTATTCTTGCTAGTGATCGATTTTGCTTGTTACTAATGATAACTTGGGGGGCCGCTGGGATGGTTGGGGGTCGCTGGGGGTAGGGGAGGAGGCTGGGGTGTGGGGAGGGTGGTAGTGGGGGTGAGGGAAGGTGGTAGTGGGTGGCCGGGGGGTGGGTGGTGGTGGGATGAGCAGACGAGGGTGGGTGGGGGTGGACGGTAATGGGAGTTTGGTTTACAAAAGCTAATAGAGAAAATAAAAAAAAATTACCTTGCTAACAAGTTACAGGTCATCTGGGTGCATTTTTGACGAACCTCCCCCAATAGTTGGGGGTATTTAAAAATAACTCAAAGTGGACGGGCCAAAGTTGGGGGTATTCTGATCCATTTTTCCTATTAATTATTAATAATTGGTAATTATTATTAATATTGTTATTATTATAAATGTCATTTTTATTTATTATAAAGGTCATTGTTATCAATATTTTAAGCTATTTTGTTGTTAAAAAAATAGAAATTTAATTTAACCTATTTTGTTGTTAAAAAAATATAGAAATTTAAAAGTCACGTGTTAAGAACATAAGATTGGCGCAAAAATAAGAAGTATATAAAAACATGATAGCTCATTGATCGAGCAATCCTGTTTCAATCCTGTATGATCCTGAACAATCTTGCTAGCAGTTTGATTCTACACACAATCTGGATTATTTTTTCATATTTGGATCGTAGAATCATGAGATCTAGATCACAATTCTAACAACAATAATTGAATGAGAATCTTATATAGGAGTATCAAGTGGGAGCTTAACCTAATCTCCTACTTGATACTCTGGTACAAATCTTATGTGATACAACAAAACTATTCTTAACCAATTACAATTGATTAGAAGTGGAATTCATTTTTCATCAACCCCCACCCCCGATCCCCCTACCTTTCAAGGTTAAACAAGTGTTGTATTACCGTATAATACTACGGTTTTATGGAAATACTTTCACCTTCAGTATAACTATAGATAGTTATACGATAGGACTAGCTAGTATATATAGAATGAAGTGAGAATGAGGAAGTAGAAGGGTGGCAACTCGTTTCATTTTCCATCCACAGGTTGTTGGTTCGATTCTCATCAAGAGAATTGGGGAAATTTGGAGTAGGTTGTACTTACGTGCCTTGTAAGAAGACGTTACTATAATTTATATATAAATATGTAGAATGAACCATAGCTTCCAAAATTTATTACATGAGTCATTGGGCTGAAGAAATATTGATAGCAGTTCATGCCCACCCTTTATTATCAATACGAGCTTCAATTCAAGTACAAAGACAGATAACTAGGATGTAGGAGCACTTCAAAGTTCAAACTTATTATTAAGGATAAACTTCAATGACAGATCTTGGCCCTAGCATAGTAAAAATCTTGTACTCATCAAGACCAGCACTTTTGAAGAGGTTTTTCCACTGATCTTCAGTTCTTTCTTTCCCCCCTACGTTAACATTCATCATCAACATGTCACACAAAAGTTGGGAATTAGAGTAGTTGACATTCTCATTGTTGATTTTCACCACCATATCTATGATAATTATCTTGCCTCCTTCATTTTTGCTAGGAATTGCCTCTTTGCACCGTTGAAGTATCTTTACGCAGTGATCATCACTCCAATCATGCAGAATCCACTGCAATATTTGTTATAAAGCTAAGTAAAATTAACTTTCTAAATAAACATGCCATCAATTTTTCTTGTAAAAACCCACAGCCAAAAATATTATGATTAATTCTTTTATTCAATAATTTTGAGAAAAGAACAAAGTTGAGGTGAGGAAGGTCCAACTGAGTGCGAGTCTCATCAATCCCCCCGGTTGAGTTGATACCCCACTTAAGCCTGAGATAGATATTTATGGTGGGCCCACATAATGTACCCGAAAAAAGAGTCATAATATGTAGAAATCAATCGCTTAACCTAAATTGCTAATTTTACATGATATTAAAATTTACCACTAAATTTCAATTTAGGCGTCAAACCCAATTAAACATGCTGGAATAACATATATATTATCCAAATAGTTTATTAGTCATACATAAAACAGGAAGATTTATTCAAATAGTTTCTTAGCAATTATTTAATTATGCTCATAATGTCGATACTCCCAAAAAGATGGAGTTGATTTCCTTAGATTTAGGACAAGGTCATCTCACTAAACATGTTTACAAATTGTGTGAGTTAACTTCACCTTCTAAAAAAAAGTTTCGGGAAAAATAAGTTTAGGTAAATTCCGCCCAATAAGCTGTGATAAGTTTAAAAAGTCCAATAAGCTAGAAAATTAAGTTCCAAAACTCCAAACCAAATAAATTGAGCAACCAACTTCCTTTTTCTCCTTCCATCACTTCATCATTTCTAAACAAATTATCTCTTGATCAGACAGTCTAATTAATCAAATGCTTTACATGAGCTATAATCAATATATCTAAAACAAAAACAATATAATACAAAACCTTGCATAAAAATACGTGAATATATAACATGGGCCAATAAGACTAGTTAATTACCTTAAGTAAGACGACCTGAGCAGGAGGAATAGCTTCAAACATATCACCTTCAACATACTTTATGTTCTTTCCATAGTCTTTTAACCCTTGAACAACATGTGGTTGATCATAAACAACACACGATAACTCTGGGAAAAGCTTAGAAATGGCCTTAGCCATTGTTCCATTGCCGCCACCAACATCGACTAACGACTCTATCCCCTCGAGTAAGCCCTTGAACTCATTATCATTCACCAACAAGCTTGCAACAAATTGAGCATCACTTGCCATGGCTTCATTAAAATGCTTGTTAAGCTTGGGTACACAGGCTGCATGTTCCCAAAAACTTTTCTTATAAGAGATATGAAAAGGAGTCACATCTTCACTTTGGAACCAACTACAAAAATGCTTCGATGGTTCAACCATAACTGAGTCAAGCATCATAAGAGCAAAAGGGGTAAGGGTAAGAGGGTGATTCTTCAATAAAACTCGAGAGTTTATGGTGAGATCGAATGCTTCTTCTCCATTCGATAATACTAGAATGGAGAAGAAGTCGGAATGAAAGAGAAGGCGCATTAAACGATTAAGGAAAGGAGCCTTGTTTGGGTGGAGAGACAGTGAAATTGCAAGCTCTTCAGCAGTCATAGGCTTGCCATGCTTTTGAATGGCATCGGGGATGCCTAACTCAATTGCACACTTTAAGGCCATGGAGTTTAGAAATGAGAAAATATGATTCCAAACATGTGTTTGTGCATTTACTAGCTCTTTTGCCGATTCATTGGCAATGCTAATGGGATCCATTTTGTGCTACACATATGAGGTGTTGATCAACTTGTACATATATATAGAGTGATGATATGAGTTCATTTTATAATATGCATGTTACTATGTTGTAAGTAACTATGTACTGTACTTTAGCATGTTCAATTTTTAATTGATTAGTTATCATTTACTTCCTTTATTTTCAAAACTAGTCCTTTTTGGGATTGATTACTGAACTTCTTGTTTTATTTATTGTACTTGCATTTTAAATTCCTTTTCTTTGCTATCCCTTCCTTTACTTATTAAAACAAAAATATGTCTTTTTTTTTATGTTGTGATTCGCTCCATACCAAAAAAAAATATATACTTTCAGTCAAAAAAGTGAAAATTCATGATAAATTTGAACCACTGAAAATATACATCGAGGAAAATCTAATAAGATTTTACACGATAACATTTACGATGATATATTAACTGAAAAAAGTTCTAAGTCAAGTATGAAATACTTCCTCCGTTTTTTTTATAGATGCTACATTGAGAAAGTGAGGAGTTTTTAAGAAATGTAGAGAGAGAAAGTGGGGGACTACCACTTTTTGAATAAAAAAACATTTGTTAAGGAAAAAGTATGGGTATTTGAAAGGAGAAAGTGGGGGACCACCAACTTTTTAATAGTATTATAAAATATTTATGGTGAAAAGGGATCCATTATGGTATGTAGCATCTATAAAAAACAAAGGAAGTAGGGTCTGTTCTCCCCAACTTATTTTCAGTTCAGTTCATAAATTATTATCATTACTATTAATTAGTTATAATTTAATTCAGTTCAGTTCAATTCAGTTCAGTTCAGTTCAATTCAGTTCAATTCAGTTCAATTCAATTCAGTTCAGTTCAGTTGTTTTATGCCGAAGAGAACATACCTGTAGTATAAAAGTCAAACTATTGCAAATTTTAGAAAAAGAAAGAAGAATGTCAATTCCATTTGGCTAATTGAGAAAGTGGGTAATCAACTAGTAGGTATTTGGGAGTTCATCCATCATACATCCGGGAGTACCATGTGCATGGTACACCCAAGACTATTTTTTGTTCATTTGGAACTCTCCTTTTAAGTAAATTTTGCTTATTTGGGGATTATTTCAAATGAACAATGAAAAAAAAAAATTAGCTTTAATGTCTCATCCTCACTGACACTCTGGGTGTATGATAAGATATTGCGGTACTTGGACAAGTATCCACTTTAATATTTAGGTACACGAATTCAGATATACTACTATATGGTATATATATCGTTGTCCGCACACCTCTTCATCTCCAAAATAAGAGAAGATAAATTTTAGATCAGATAAAAGAACACTATTGTTGATCTCACCAAATCAGGCCCGGTCCAAACAATATAAAGGCTTTGTGCTAATATTGAAAAATAGGCCCTTATATAAAAAAAATTCAAAAAAACCACCAAAATATGCAAGTAAACCAAATAAAAAAACATGCATCAAACTAAGTTTTCTCTTCAAAATCTTTTGATGCATTCCAAGAAGAGCATAATTCAAGAAACTTGCATACATTTTGACTATCAGCTTCAAGTCTTTTATATTTAAATTCTTTTTTCAATTTCGGGGCCCTTTGCAAGTGAGACTCTATTCCATGTCCCACTTTGGACATGTTAAGGGCCGAGCCTGCACCAAATCTCTCTAATCTAGCTCTCTTCCTACTCTAAGGGACATTTAGTTAATCTCATATATTCACCAATACAAATATCACAAATTTTTTATTTTTTTTGGGACCCCCACTGGAAACCCCTTGATAAGAAGGACCCTACTGGACCAACACCTCCCGCAAGTCAGCCAGCCCAGCTTTATAGGTCAGCGCTTGAGAGTATGAGGGATATAAAAGAATCCCTACTCCCAAGCACAAGTAGGTAGTGACTAGTAGGGTTCAAACTTGTGACCTCAAAGTCACAAGTTGAGTTCTCCACCACCTCCACCAAGCAAGCTTGGTTTATCACAAATTTTTAATTGCATATTCAACAACAATTACGGCTTTGTATTTAGTAACTATGACTATACATATTTATGATTTATGAATACAATTATATATTTGGATATCAACTTCATATTGGTGGTTGAAAAAGATTAATACTTCGGGGAGTCAGAATCACTAACATTGATTTTTACAAAATAAAATTGATTAAATTTATCTTATATATGAACTAAAAATTGATTCTCACTATATATTAAGTTTTTTAAGTGGGAGACAATAAGGCCTAACTTGACATAGCACATATCTCCACCGACCAGTACAATACACATTTATGGGCCTAGAATTTGGTATGTGGAATTATCACAGGCAAACAGCCCATCCACATGCATACCTAATACATAGCAGAAATATTTGGTATGTGGATCGTCATTTAAGGATTTAGGATGGTCATATATTTTTATAAAAACAAAAAAAAATATTAGGATGGTCGTATTAGGCATTTATCGTACGCTCAAGTGTACAATAAGTATAGTAAATTACTTAATTTTTTAACTCTTTTGAATCTTCTATTTTGCTCATTTTAAGCATTCAAAATGAGCAATAAGTAAAAAAGTAACATCAGTACACCAAAGAATATTATAGCAATTGCCCATAATTAGGTGTAAGGGCACATGCCGGCTGCCACACTCATAGGGGTTCAATTACTCATCTAGTCCTTGCCAGTTGCCACCCTTATGTTACTTTCCGGCCAGTAGCCGGTGATTTCCGAACAAGCTGGCCTAGTGGCCTCCACTTAGATTACTGCTTCTTTGCCTTTCCCATTACATTAGTCGCCATTTTCATCAGCTTCAAATTCATATCTAAAAAGTCCAAAAATTAACCAGTACTTGCCTTTGTGCTTAATGGTGCTCGTCCAACCTTGTACAGGAAATTTAAGAGCTTTGCAAAGACCTGAATACAATCACTTAGCAGCTTCGCCAGAATACGTTGCCAATGCAAGTCCTAAGTCCTGATATCATTAAGCACCAATAGATATTCAAACAAGGACAACAGTTGCTCTGACAATATAGATATAAAGATACACGAGAATGCTAACAAAGTCATCAAAGTCCAGCTTGCTTTCTAATACTCCATCAGCACCGAGCACTGGAACTAAAGCTAGAAGTTCTGCTGATTTGTGACTTGACATCCAATTGTAACAAAATTAAACCCTCGGCTTGGAAAGACGAAAACATGATTATATTAGAACTACAAATCCTGCAATCAACACTGAATAAAACACCTAGCTTAGGTGGAAACAAGGCCGCAGATAAGAGATGACGTAAGAAACAGGTCCCAGACGGGATTACTGATAATAGGAGTTGACAACTATGTAGCATGAAGTGGCTGAGAGCCTGAGACCTGAGCCATTTCCGTTCCTGAAATTCGGCCATTACTGTGCTAGCAAGCCTAAAGATGGCTGATCATTCGTCATTTCTCTGCTACATAGGTTGACAATAGAATTCAAATCTCCCCAATTATTTTCTGCAAGGCTAGTTTTTCTCAGTGACATTGTTTACTTGAAAATATATATGGAAGACCCTTTACTAGTAAACAACTAGGAAGAAAGCACACTCTTTTTAAGAGAAATTAGACGGCAGGAAGAGCCCAACAAGAGGTAGAGCAGCCAGAGATCATATTAACCAACATCTGCACAAAAGGCAAGATCAGCTACACTGATTCCCCAAAAACAAACTACAGTGATTCCCATACCTTCAGGCAACAATCTCCAAATTGCAGCCATTATTTTTCCGAACAAGATTGAAATACATTGAACAAGTCTTCTAAATGTTCCCCTCATCAAAAATGGGGATGCCTTTGCAAATACCATCTGAATCGTAAAAGAATTGCTAATGAGGCAACTGAAACAGAATGTACAATAGCAAAAAAGAAAGAATTACATCATGTATAATAAAGCAAGTTTCTTCAGCAACCCCAACTCTGCATTAGTACAGGCAACAGCATGCATCTAAAGATAAGAAGTTCTAAGCATTAGTGAAAATTTCAGGGAACTCATTGGCCAACCCTTCCCTCCAAGGAAAAGAAGTCCTAAGTATTAGTGAAAATTACAGTGAGGCATTTCATACATTGTCATCTAAAGCTGAAATATTAAAAAGCTCCAGGCTTGTTAGCCAACGACAGGTTTAAGCTGATGTTGCCAAGAATTTCCAAGTAATCACCCCCTTCGCCCCAAAACAGAGATAGTGAAATGGGAATGTTCATAAGTGGATAATAAAAGAAACCATATGAAGACTGCCATTAGAATTAACTTCAGGAAAATTTCATAAGTGGATTATGGATAACAAAAGAAAGGCACAAAAGATGACATCAGAATTTCAATGTCCAACTACAAATAGCAACTATTACAACAACCTTCAAGAAACAAGCAAGCAGCAATTACATCAAAACCAGTATTTGACAACAAGATACTTCGACGAGAAGAATCATGGACAAAGCCAAAAACACTAAACTACTAAAGTATTTCTTTCATTTCCATCACTACAACGAATCACCAAAAAACGAGTGAAATTCTATCTCCTATGACCATCGGGGATAAGATCTTGACTTATGCAACAGAACTCATCCTATTAGGATTAAGGCTTTGTCGCTGTTCATTTATTTGCAGATAGTAAGAAGCAAGATGGTCCAACTTGCAAAATGCAATTGATTACATTTTGCATTATGCTCTTATCTATAAACCAACAGCAATTGGTAGCTGATTTCATCTTTAGGCTTTTTCTCCCACTCTACCTTCGGTTAAAGGCCTCACAGCAGACCGACCTGTGTGTTTAGCATAAATTTCATGGACTTCCTCAAAAGGTAACACAAACCTTTTCAAAAATTGCGTCTCATTCAACAATAAAGAAGAATATAGAGAGTAATCCATCTTGATTAAACCTTTCTCTTTCAAAGCCAACAAGATTTTATTTCTTGGCATTATTCTCTTCTCTAGACTATAATTAAGCAAGGCACAATGAGATACTAAGTAATCGCGCTCATACCCCAATTCCTTCATCAAAAAATCCAATGACCTCCTGACCCTAGCTTCAGACAACGCCAAACAATATGGATTTCGCTTAATAAGTGCTACAACATCCGATCTCATCCACCCAAAGCTCTCAAACACTTCAAATTTCGAGTCGATAAGCTCCTCACTAAAACTAGCTAGCAAAGAAAGACCATGCAAGAACATCAACGAATCACGAGGAATACCCAATTTTTCTTCAACCCTAATCAACACATCCTTAAAATATTGAGTCTTCCTCAAAAACTGCGACGGGCGCTGAACCAACCGTTTACGAATTAATTCAATGGGGATTCCATACTCCAGCAATAAAGCAACATTAGGCTTCAAATTGTTACATATACTGCTAACTGTGGTCCAATTTGATTTCGTCATAATCGAAATTACATCATCATCACAACTCAAAACATCCTTCAAAACTTCAATTGCCCTAACAAATTGACAACTTAGCAATGCAAAAGGATTAACAGAGACAACCTCAGCGAAATCGGATTTCGAAAAGCCGAATTTCAGAAAGAGCTCAAGTTTAGGTTTTAGGGTTTTATCAACTTTAGAGAACAAAACAAGGGGTAAAGAAGATACAACAATTCGAATCTGGGAATCGTTTAATTCATTTTGTTTAAGAAATTCAACAACAGAATCAGCTTTTTTGGTGAATTTGAAGCAACTCACCTTCTTTGTGTTTCTAATTTGACGGAGTCGATCGAGCTTGGTTGAAGTTGAACGCGCATTTTGCTTGGAAAACCCTAGATTTTCCACCAAGTAATCTGCGAAAGGGGGGTTAGCTTTTTCTGATATTGATGATGGCGTTGAGTAGAACAGAAGCTGTTGAAGATTGGAGATGAAGTTAAGGGTTTTGACGCCATTGTTGTAGTAGCACCGAACTTTGAGCATCTCGCTAAACAGTTGTGGAGGGAAAGCCAAACAAAATTTCTAGTATTTAAATGATGGAAATTCCTAGTTCCTGAACTCGGACAAATGATTATGAGTTTGTTCTGTTCACCTTATTTTCAGCTTTATAGAAAAAATAAGTTCAGTCATTTTGATAAGTTTAGATAATCTCTAATAATGACTAATAAGTTCAGTTTGATAAAAAAAAATAAGGTATGACACTCTCACAAAATAAGGTATAATAAGTTCAACGATTTTTTCACCATATACTCCTGACAAATTTTTTTTTGCACTATATACCCTTTCAACTTTTCAAATTCACCATATACCTCCCACCTTTCAAAAAATACATCGACTTACTCTTTTGACTAACGGTGTTAGACTTTCGTTAGTCATTAACCCCTAATCCCCCTCTAACCCTAATTAACTAACCTTAAATTAAACCCTAACCCTAACCCTAATCTAATACACTAACTTGGGCCCTAACCCTAACCACCTCTCCCCCACCCCTTACCCCCACTTGCCCCATCACCCCCTCATCACCACCACCTCCTCACCACCACCCCCATCCCCTTCTCCCGTGACCCTCCATCCCCTTCCCCTCGTTAACCCCTCCCCCTCCCCTACCAACCCCAAAGCCCCCCTCCCTACTCCCCCTCGCAACCCCTCCTCCCCCTCCCCACTCCCCCGCAACCTCGCCCTCCCCATCCCCTTCCCTCTACCGAACCGCACACCCGAACCCTAAAAAAAATCGAAATTCGAAACTCGCAACAATTCGTGCTTGAGTTGATGCGGGTTTTCGAGCTTTGAAGGAGTATCAATGGCGAAAGTTTCAAATTCGTGAATTTTGCAATGGTTGCGAGTTTCGATTATGGGAGGGCGTGAAGGAGTTTCGATTTTCTCGCAAAATTACGGGAGAAACGAGATTCTTCATCAAATCAAGCACGGATTGTTGCGCGACGGCGGGGAAGGGGAGGGGGCTGCGTGACGGCGGGGAAATGGAGGGGGGTCATGGGGAGGGCGAGGGGGGGCATGGGGAAGGGGAGGGGGGGGATGTTGGAGTGGTGGTGCAGTGGAGGTAAGGGATGGTGGGGTAAGGGGGGCTGGGGTGGGGTGGGGGTAAGGGGGGGTGGGGGTGGGGTGAGGGTGGGGGCAAGGGTGGGGGTGTTAGGTGTTAGGGTTAGGGTATTAGGGTATTGGGGTTAGGGTTAGGGTTAGGATTAGGGGTAGATTTAGGTTAGTTAATTAGGGTTAGAGGGGGGATTAGGGGTTAATGACTAACGGAGTTTAACGCCGTTAGTCATTAAGGGTAAATGAATGTATTTTTTCAAAAGTGAGGGGTATATGGTGAATTTGGAAAGTTGAAAGGGTATATGGTGCAAAAAAAAATTTGTCAGGGGTATATGGTGAAAAAACCGTAAGTTCAAATAAGGTCTGATAAGTTCAGACAAGTTTAGTTAAGTTCAAATAAGCAAAAATAAGTTGAATAGAATACTCCCTATTTTTTTCTTGGATGCTTATTTTTACATACTTATTTTTCTCTGAACTGAACTGAATTCCCATTAATCTCTATTATATATAACTACAGGGTGGGACACCAAAAAATAATAAAAATAAAAGATAAAAAAAGAAAAATAAAAAAAAGATGTAACTACTGAATTAATTAAAAAATAAAAAGATAAAAAAGGCACAATAAAAAGAAGGGATATTATCTCAGATAACCCTGACATATAGGCCTTTTTCCCAAATAACCCCGACATATATATTTTTTTCTCAGATGACCCTAAACTTGTATTTTGTCATTAAATCTAACAGAATGACTAACGGTGTTAACGTTTTTAAATCAGAAAATAATTAGTGCTTTTTTAAAATTAAAAAAACCCAAATCATCTATCCTCTTTCTCCTACACCCCACCCAGCCTCAAACTACTGAAACCTAGCCCAAGCCCCCATAACCAGCAATGACGCCAACAATACCAGCAACCATGACCAAGACTCGGTGGTTTTTACGGCGGAACAACCTCTCGACGAAACCCTAGGACACTCGTTCTGTTACTCCGCTCGCGTTCTCCCTCCTACTTCCTCCGATCAAGTTCTCTCTCCTTCTCACTCTCTTCGTTCGACGACAACAGTAAGAAGAGGATACGGTTTTTGCCTCTTCGTTCCGATTGAGCGCAGGGCACTCTTTAGCTTGCTTGATTCAGGTTTGGTGGGTGTCGTTCTTAACGTTGCTTGCTGGGGCAAAGAGCAAGAAGGATTTTTGAAAATTTGCGGCCCGTAGCTGGGAGGAAAGATGATAGTGGGTAGGGTGGAGATAAGAAGAAGAATAACAAACCCAATTCTAGCCTTTCCTACCCACCTCGACTGGTCGTTTTCTCTTCCTATGAAACGACGACGGCTAACAGCGACCAGTCTGGATTCGCTTGAACTGATGTGTGTCAATAATGGCGTTGTTGATGTTGAGTGTGGGGAAATGGGGGGTAGTTATGGTTGTGATGCTAGAATTAACAAAGGCAGGGTTGAGGAATTGGAGGAGAGAGAAAGTGGTGGGCACCATTAATGGGTGCTTGACAAGGGTGAGGAAGAAAGAACATTAGAGAAGAATAAAGATATGATTTTGGGTTTTTTTTTAAATTAAAAAAAGCAGTAATTATGTTTGTTTTAAAATTGAATTAACGCCGTTACTAATTTCGTTATGTTTAATGACAAAATACAAGTTTAGGGTCATCTAAGAAAAAAAATATGTCGGGGTTATTTGGGAAAAAGGCCTATATGTCAGGGTTATCTGAGATAATATCCCTAAAAAGAAATCAGTTAAAATTTTCAACATGATTAGTAACTTCCCTCTCAACTAAATTTTTTAAAAAATTTAAAAATATTTGATTTAGTGAAATAAATTGATTAAAATTTTAAAAATTCCTGATTTATTAGATGTAATTAGCAATTATTTTAATTTCCTACATGTTTTTGCACGCATTGCGTGCATATAAGGCTAGTTAAGTCTAAAACAATAGGGCCTTACCTGCCACAATTCAAGTTTGCCACAAAGGATGCTATAAGAGCACTTTGTAATTTCAATTTAATGTTTCTTTTAATAGATTAGAAAAATATGACAATTAGGAGGCTCTCATCTCAAGGGAGACACCTAATTTATCACTTTGAAGAATCAAGAGGATCGAGTTGTAAATTATTACAAGTACTGATATACATAGAAGAATTAACAAGATGTCCTACATTAGCTATCCAGTGTGTTGCTCTATTTCTTTCGCGGTAGATATGATTAATTTTTCCAGTGCTCAAAATGTTGAAGAAGTAATTTGACGTCGGCGACGATGTTTTGGATTTTCCGTGGAGTGTTCCAATGGCCTTTAACAAAGTTAACCACTTGGAAGTTGCCTTATTCGATTACAATTCTTGTGATGCCTTGACTAATTGCAACTTGGAGACCTTTGTAGAGTGCTAATGCTTCCGCTAAATATGTTGGGGTTTCCCCGAGATTGAAGTATTTTTTAGTGTTGCCGTCGGAATTCTCTGATGATGATACCTGCTGTCAAGGAGTTCTCTCTACACAAGCCGTCGAAGTTGAGTTTGTGGATACCGATCTTCATGTAAAAGTAGTGAAAATTAAGGAAAAAAAGATTAGCCTCGTCATAAAGATTGTCACGCATTAGCAAGTTTCCCACAGTTACGAAGATTAAATCCATTATAAAGATTGTCATGGGTTAACAAGTGTGGACATATAAAAATGTCTCTCCCCTTGTTCTTGTGTAGCTAATAATTATTAATACGTGTATCTATTTTAGAGGATTAAATTAAAATGTCACAAGTTGATCTCATGAGCTCACTTAATCTTTTATCCTATCTCACTATTAATATGGGACATCCCACCAGCTTTTTAGACAACCAACCTCTCAAAAAGCATAAGAACTATCTCAAAAAGCGCCTAAAAATATCATCAAATCTCCTCAAACATTATCTACCTTCTCCAACCTTTGCCTAATTTCTTCTAATCATTTTCAAATCTCAAACACAAACATTCATACCTTCAATGTAGATGTATCTTCTTCTTTTTTGTATAATTCATAAAATTATTATTAGTACCTTTAATATAAATGTTTCTTCTTCTCGAAGTATTTCATAAAAATTGTTAGCACTGATATTAATTATTAGACATGAACAATCTATTTTGCTATAAACTTGTATTTCACATTCATGTTGATTTCCACTTTTTTTCTTAAAAAAAAAAAATTGGTAGCCAAATACAAAAAAAAAAAAAAAAAGGGGGAAAAAGACAAAAAGTACACGAGAATGGAAATTTCTCCTACTTTTTATCAAGTCAAAAGCTTATAGTATTGGTCAAAAAGATGAAGCCTGAAGGAGCCTTATTATGACTCTATAAGCCCTATTTGTTGGCTTTTCTCTCGTTGGTCCTCCTTTGACCTTTGACACTTGTTGCTTATTTCATTCAATTTTACTTGAGTAGGCTGACTTGGTAAACCTGCAACTTGAAGTAGTCTTCCTTTTGCCGTCCAAATCCAACTTGGTAAAATCAGAATTTGGTCCACATAAGACATAATGACTTTGCGGTGATACCAACATGCAATAGTAATACACATGACATATTGACATTCATACCATTTTCTACCATTCGTAAATTTTTGTTACGTAGTCCTTCTATTTTATGACTAGCTTGATTTTTAGAGGGTTTTCTATCCATTAACATTGCAACAGTAGCTTTTTCTAATTCCATGCCAAAATATTTGCATTTTCTAAGTCCATGCCAAAAATTTTGCATTTTCTAAGTTCAGGGTGATGAAAATTGAAGATGAGGTCCAAGAATAAAGTGTAACAAATTAAGGGCCAAAGACTCAGTACGGGCTTTGGCTAAGATGCTCAACATTCGCTGGAGCAGGCCTTAATTGTGGCCCAAAAATAAAGAAAGTCCAAGTAGAAAAAAAAAGGTTTATTTATTTTCAGGTTAACACAATACTTACGCGTATCTTTTAATCTTCTTAGCGCTTAATTCCCAAAAAGATTCACCTTCTCATTTTTTTGGGAAACGTATTCACCTTATATTGATTACTCTTAATTCAAGCCTCTAATTATCACTTCAACATAATTTTTCAATCCATATTTTCAATTAATCTCAAATGAAACACCGAAAAATATGGGTTTAAATTGGAAAACTCTTTTATTACCTATTTATTTGCAACTTGTTTCCACTTACATTTATCTTTTAATCATAAAAAATGATACTCAAATATCGTAATTATTTGGGCTATTCTCTTTTCATAATCCGATTATATGTAATGAAGAATCATGAATTGACGAAGCTATTACATTATCAATTCTTCATATATGAAATACTTTTACATTCCTTTCTGCCGTTCTTTTGTGAAAAATCTTTTTTTGTCATGCGCTAGTGTTTCTGGAATTTCACAATATAATTTGTACTATAATTTGTATTGTGGGTTTGAGGGATATTATAATGTTGATATTCTCTAGTATAGATAATTTAACTAACTTTTTACTTTGACCTTTTTTTTTTTACCTATTTATTATCAGTATTATTCCTAAAATTTCTTTAAAAAGTAAGATACTCAATTTGGAGAATTTTAGTAGTTTTACTTTAATTCTTTTACTTTTTAACGCATAAAGTAATGTCATTTTTTTTAAAATTTAAGACTATACTTTGAAGTGAAATCTTTATAAAGAACTCCAATTAGAGTCTACAAAAGAATACATAAAATAACAATTCGCTAATCGCTATTTCTTATTGCGTGATCCACAAGTAAAATAAGTTCACTTTAAATGAAACACTCATCATAATTCGTGAAAATGAAGTTCCCTGATGGTCAGAATGTTTATAAGTTATCAAGAAATTAACGTTGATATTTTTCTATTTTTTTGAACTTTTTCTAAAGGGCCTCATTTTGATAATTCGCACAGGGCCTCTATATAGTTCGAGACGGCCCTGGACTCGTAGATAAAAAAAAATTATCATTTACTACATACTTCACCTTCTTATGCCTTTCTCTTTGTTTCCCGTAGTGGCCGTATATGAAGGCGCATTGTGTTGCCCGCGGTGGCTGGATATGAAGGCGCATTGCCTTCGAACAAAATCCTTCGGAATATTTTGATCTCTTAAGTAATTCTGATAATTTTGCCTCCGAACAAAATCCTTCGGAATATTTAAAGAGGGATTGTATTTATGAAGTGTTTGAAAGGGTAGTAATATACAACTTTCTTTTATAAAAACAACAAGCTAAATCACAAAGTGATATATTGAATAGGTTGTAATTGACAAATTCTCCCAGAAAAATCACAGTTCTCATAAGCTGCAAAATATTTTAGAGGGGCTTACACTCAATATCTACAAAACCACCATCCTCTGAGGCTATCCATGAGGTAAGACAGTGGACATAGAGGGAAAGAGAGGGGAACACCATATCTTTACTGTATAATCAATCATGTATGACTCAAAAAAAAGAAAAAGGAACATGAGGGTGAGGGGTGAAGAAAAATGAAAATATGTGCAAGATATCAACAATCAGAACCCTTCAACACTAGACCTTCGATATACAACCGATGATGATGATGATTTGCGGGCCTCTTGCAGTTCAAGTTCGTCCAATGAAACAAGTGAAGAGCAAGCTCGAGGAGGAAGTGATAAGGGCAAAGTGAGCGGCCTTGTTGGGGAGATGGGAGAGGCATAGGCCCGAGATGGTGACGGGTGAGAGTAACTTTGTCGAGGTGGAAGACTGGGTGATCGAAACATTTGCTTTCCAGCAACAGTTCCGGGCTCTTGGAGAGGAAACCGGCATGAATATTTCATGTCTTGTATGGTTTTGAGGTTCTCTACAATGATTCTCATGGTGGGTCTTTCTGAAGGGTCCTTCTGAAGACATTTTTGTGCTATATCCGCAACTGTTTTTGCTGCTTTTATGGGGAACCGCCCTTTTAACTGTGGGTCCATTATTAAGGAGAGCCTACATTCATCGGCTAGGAATGGCCAGCTCCATTTGACCAAGTTCCTCTCCTCCTTTGATCGACGACTATCCATGTTCTTCCGGCCAGTCAGAACTTCAAGGAGAACGATCCCGAAGCTGTAGACATTGCTTTTTGGGGTGAGTATCCCTCTCTCCATAGTCTCCACAGAAAGATTTCCTAGTGCCTGAAAAGGAGGTTTTACAATTCATTATACTTGTAGATAACTATTAACAAGAAAGAAGCATATGGCAATAATCATGCTAATATATCAAAGGAGGGTCCAATCAAACTTAGCCTCAGTGACATGGTTACTCAGGGCACGCATTAAAGTCGTGGCATATAACTAAGTTCATCATCCTATCCATCCATCCATCCAGATCACGCAAGAGAAGAATCAGGGAGCGTTCTTTTGAGGGCTAATCAAGTCCAATCAGGGAAAATCAGGTTCAATCGGGTTTAAACATGTACTGAGATCAAGGCTAATGAGATCCAATAAGGTCTGACAAGTTCTATTCACAGATGTTTGGTGCAAAGAACCATTAGAGATTCCCTATTCCATATGGTGTCTCATCTAGTACCCCAATTTATCCTCATTGTGCCACCACACTCGCCTAAATTATTCAAGGTAGTTTGTTTTAAATTGGCGAGGTGGCAAATGTAGAGAGAGCGGGACACAAGATGAGACATAAAATTAATATATGGGACACCTGATCTCAACTCGTAGAGAACACATCCTTAGTGAGAAAAAAAGGTATCACTTTCCGTCTTTGTCCCATTAGTTTTGGGCTTATTTCATCTTCTAAATCTATCAAATAAATAGCTGTATAGCTTTGAAAATAATTCAAGACAAGAATCGAAAATCACCCCTAATGTGATGATCAGTAACTTATAACATCAACTTGCAAAGTTGCAATTATTGACGAGGAACAATATTATGGAACACCCAAAATAGAGACCCAAGAATTCTGGTATGGACAGTTAGTGTTGCAAGGTATTAAACGTAATTTTAGAAAGAGCAGATGCATCAGAGCCTTATTTCCTAAAATCAAAAAATCAATGGAACAAGGCCTCATCTCCACAGGACAGAGTCCAGACAAAAAATTTGTTGATTGAGCAAGAAAGTAAAGTACGATAGAATGCTGCAACAGGGTGTATCCTGATATCTTCTCAAATCAACTCATGGTACTAGCAACTATTTCAGAAAGGTTTATAAAGAATTCCAACCGAAACAGCAAGTGAAACTCAATCGTCATCATTAATACTGACACAAATATGTCGATCAGTATCAAATTTACAACCTCTCAAACAAAGAGCATTAACAGGGTCACTCACCGGAGAGGCATTGGAGAGGTCTGCTTCTGGAAGAAGACCAATACAACCATATCCTGAAAGCTTTGCACTAAAATCCTTGTCAATCTGTATATTGACTGTAGAAAATTCATTGTACATTGCCTGCAGATATTTCAATGATAAGTTTCATCAGCGATGCTATAGTGCAAACTTCTAAAACAAACAAAAACAACATCAGATCAACCTAAATTATCAACAGTGACTGATACCCCCAAGACGGTACTAAACTTGATTGCTATACAGCAAACAATCTTGTCATGGATTAATTACTTTGCAAGTTTCGAAGTTCAAATTCACAGGCTAAATGTGTATTTGAGAATATAAAAACACTCCTATGGAATGGACGTAATATATTCCGTTAATCTAAACATTGCCAGAAAGATATATATAAGTTGCAACTCACAAGTACCTGAAAAGGACCTTGTTCATGCAAGAAAGTAAGTCCTTGAGCAGCACATAAAGCTACTTTCACTCTTGTATTCCAATCAATCGGAGGGCCAGCTGATCTACCATATAAAAGCTGATCCAAGCTTCCATGGTGTAGCCTTTCATAGACCAAGATCCCTCTGGTCAGAGCCTTCACGTGCATGATAACCAAGCAACTTACATAGGTTGGGATGTTGAAGAGATGCAATTGTGTTCACCTCATTCATAAATTCCCTTAAGCCCTTTGAGACCCAAAAAAAACAGTGTATTAGTATCACGAATCCTAAAATAGAACTTGTTGTGTAAAATTTTCTATATGAGCTTAAAGATTATAAATTAAAATAGAACAACAAAGATTTTCAAATCACCTGAGCTGAAGGGTAAAATCTGGTAACAGTGGCCTCGATCTTTCTAGCACTAGAAGAAACATCACAAAAAGAAGCCTTAAAATTAATTGAAGAGAGACTCTCGGATGTACAAGTTTCTGATGAGATATTGTGGCAGGCAGATGAAATTTCTTCGTAGGAGAAGTTCCGGAGTGATCCTGATGGAGGAAGTGGCAGTGGACCAGAAGCATTTAGAGGGCCACTGGAACTCCCTGCTTTAAAGCTGCCTGTAGATTTAAAGGAGCCAAAACCATGAGGTGAAGGAAGTGGAAGAGGCTGAGGACTAGGTGACCTTTGTTCTTGCGGTAATTGTACATGGGATTTCGACTCCTCTCTCTCTTCATATTCGATTGATGACGACTCTCTGTCGGGCCCATGAAGGCTAGACGGTGCAGAAAGTGCACGCATCCTATTATATGTCAACTTATTTGTGGGTTGAACAGGCTGTCCTCTGGTGCGGAAACTTGGAGGAGCTGATTGCAATGCATGACTGCCAATTTGAGGTTCAGGAAGGGTTGTAGGAGTACTTTCCTGAGGCAGTACACGTTTAATATGTACACTCTTCTCAGCCTTTTTCTTTTTACCTTTTAAGACTCTGAAACAACCCATCTTATTCACAATCCTTCAAGCATATAATTCAATCTCAAAGCCTGCTGAATGAGTAAAATCAGAAAGTGAGCATCGCTAAAACAAACACTGAGACGCAAGGTCAAACAATAAAACTCACCAAACCAAAACAAGGAAATATGTTACAGGCATTGAGGTAGCAGAACCACATATAGCACAGGTCTAGGAGAAGCATAAAACAGTACACATGATCCAAGTATGAAAGCTACGAAACTCCAAGCCAAGAACTCAAGAAGACTAACACGTAGGGCGTTGCCTCAGGATAGAGGTCCCAGATTCATGCAATATCACCTATATCCTACAAGACAACACTAGAGAACCAGGTAAAGATTCGTCCGCTGCTAATTGAACTTAGAACTGGAGGAACTAGATCAACAGAGTTCGTGTCAGCCATTCAACCAGATAAAAATCGCATGTAGGTTCGAACTCTCACTTAACTACACCAGATGGTTTCATTGCTTCTTAGCAGTACCAGTCCACCATGCTGTCCCTCTCTCCTCTAATGTAAAAGAGGATAGACAAACAAAAAGGTAAATAGGAAGTAAATTAATCCTTTTATCTTCACTCAATACTGAAACAGACCAAAAGCCCATAAATTCTGAAAAGTATCACAAGCAAACAAAAGCATGCAATTCCAAATAAGAATTAGTCAGTGCTATTATCCATTCAACTAAAACTCCCCCAAAAAATCCACCAGGTTAAAGTTAAAAGAAACTAAATCACCTGCAAGTTAGCCATTATTACCATCAACAACTTATTCAAAAAAAGAAAAAAAAAAGGACCCAGATCCAATAAACCCACAAAATCATCAAGGGTACAAAATTGAAGAGCAAGAACACAAATTTGAATTTTCTCCAAACCCCACCTCCCCAAATATTTTTTTTTTTAAATAAAACCTCAAAAAAACATTAAAACTTTAAGACCCAATATAAAGGAGTAACTAATGAATGAAATAAAATCAAACTAACAGCTCAATTTCTCTGAAAAACATGAACTTTCTAATAAAACTATCCATCTTAAATTGAACAATTAATTCACCCAAAATAAAGCAGCAGAATTTAAGCAGAAAAACAAAAAAAAATTACTGAAAGTATGAGAAACAGAAAAAAAGAAGAAGGAAGTGAAAAAGTACCTGATTAATGAGAAAGTTATGATCTTGGGTAGTGCCCAGAAAAAAAAATGGCGATGAAGAAAATACAAACCTAACAAGTCAAATGAAAGCTGAAGAAGAAATGAGGAAAGGTCATAAGAGATTATTCAAAATGACAGAAAAAAAAAAAAAAGAAAGAAGGGAAGAATTAGTAACAATTGAAGAAGTTTCGAAGTGAAAGAGAGAGAGAGAAGGGAAATCAGGCTTCTCTCCATTTTCAGTATTTTTAATTAGCAGGAAACACGTGGCTTTGGACTGAAAAGAAAGACCAGATTTTTTTTTTACTTTTTACAATTTTCAATAAGTTGGTTGGGTGATGTATAGTATAGAAATGTAATTTTAAAAAGTTGGGTTATGTCACTTAAAAAGGGTTATGTTCAACTTATCTTAATTTATCCGAAGTTATTGAAATCGAATTAATTTAGACGCCTTTAAAAGTGAAAAAAAAATTCAAAATGATGCCACAATCTCATAACAGGGAATATCTAGAATCTTGTGTATTGGAATCATACACATTTAATGAGGTTCCATCATACACCTAATTAGCAATGGAAAAAACTTTGTCTACCCACCGGGGAGACTACCCACTATTAATAAAAGACATTGTTTGAGGGGGTGTGGTAATTTAATCCAACTCAACATAATTTTTATTTTTTTAATGCTCTATTAAGAATAGTTGTAGCATAAGAACGTCATTGAAGCAATATGTTAGAAAATTATTGAAGAGAAGAAAGATAGGTGAGTTGGTACGCTTGATTTTGGAAGAAAAGGTTCGTAAATTTTTTATAAATTCGAATAGGAATTGGGTGATGTCAATTGATGTTTTCTTGTAAATGATGTCGTGATTCCGTGAGGGATTCGAAACAATTAGAAACATATCTTTTAATATAACTTTCTTAGCCAAAATACCCCATATATTTCACACTCTTCAACTTATTATGGGTCCCAGAATCATTCAACTTATTAATTTTGAATTCAAATATAGTCGAAACTTTTTCCGTTCCATTTCAGTGCAATCAGAAAATCTAATACATAGTGTATTGGACTAGAATCAAGACTTTTCCAATCAACTTATTCGATCTCCTATATTTAGGCTTATTTCCACTGAAGTACAAAGATTTGTCTAGTCGCATTTTCATATCTTGACATCGATTTTGTACATGGTTTTTCCTGCTCAGTTTGAGAGGTATGATAAAGATATACAAAGGGTATTATTCAAACATAGTGTGCAACCTCAATTTTATTATATAAAATATAATGCGAAGGGTTTCCAATATAATGAATCTATACAAATATATTAAAAGGTGTTCCTTATCAGCGAATCGTGCCACGCGGCACCCTTCTCAAGCTTCCAATACACATGTTTATAATCTCATTTAAAAATATTAACAATGTGGAGTTACTAGGATTCGAAAACGTGACCTTTGAAATGAAATGTGAGAGTTTAACCACTAATCCACTATAATTTCAATGCTTAATGTTTTAAAATAAAACATAATAAAGTCTTATAGTTATATGTAATTATAAAGACATAGGCAAGCTTTTTAATCTCTAACACTTTTATTAAGTAATAACATTCTTTTACCCCAATTCCATTAAAATTGATACTTTTTATCCCCAATTCCTTAGAAGTTATTTTTAAACACCTTATCATGCCATAACGTCCAATTTTTCATTTCGCACTAGACTGAATATTACGAAAAGAGAATAAAATCAATTATAAAATTTATAAATAATAATATATTTGATAATCAGAATCGACCGATGCATCGAACGGGCAAAAATACTAGTTATATTTTATAATATAGCGTCAAAAAGTCAAATATTTGCAAAGATGCGGTATATAAATGCCAATAATAATTCATTAGTGGAAACTACATCAAGTATAAATATGCATTAATTTCCAAACAAAGTACAAAAATGTGCATTAGATAGAAAGATCAATGGATCGGACTTGCAGAAATAAATGTCCATTAACATCTTGATTCTTCAAGCTTCTAGGTCAATAATAGGATGATACTTGAGTTGATCTCAGTTGAAAATTCATCTCAATAGACAAATAGTGACCCTGCAACATGAGAGCATGAGACAAATGGAACAAGAAAGTAAAATTTATGGGAATAAATGCATCAAATACTACATGTCTCAGACTCTGAGTTCCAAATATTAGGGGCTGATTAACATATCAGTAGGGCCGTATTCGGTTAGTTAGGTTAAATAACGGGCTAACATGGCCCATACCCAAACCTAACCCGTTTATTAAACGGGTTGAAAAACTCAACCTTGACCCGACCTGTTTATTAAACGGGTTACCCATATAACCCGTTTAACCCATTTACATATTTATACTATTAAATTTTTATTAAAACTTATTAGTTTTCAATAATAAATTCACATAAAGTAAGCATAATTAGATTTTCTTTTCAGTATTTGTGTTCTACAATTAGTATTTTTAAAATTTTCACCAACTTTAACACAACTTTTAGGAAATTTATATTTTAATGAAGTTAAACAGGGCCAAATCAGGGTTAATTTCGGGTTGAAAATGTCAACCTTAACCTAACTCATTTAATTAATTGGGTAAGTCGTGTGTCAAAAATCCTACCCAAACCCGCTTATTTCGGGTTGGGTTCGGGTTTGCAGAACGGGTTGGGTCGGTTTTTCTCAGCCTACCAAATATCCTATGTTATACCGCATACTTGGTAGTCGCTCCAGGACTCCTGGATGATGTACCAACATCTTAAAGATGGGCATATAGGGCTGAGCTCATCTTTTCTCCTTTTTTTTTGTTTTGTATTTTAGGGTGTATGGACTGTAGAGCTACATAGTGGGAAGGTGATTTAGACATGTATATATGTTCAATTTTAAGAATCAGGTTATTTGCAATTTGGTTTTTCTTTTCCACCCTTCTTATAAAAGTTTGATTATTTTCTCGCAACGCTTAGATCCCCATATTTTCACTTGCAAAGCAGATATTCATCTTATCTAAATAAAAAAATAAGAAAAATGTATGGTTCCGTTGTAGGTTTTGGTATCGAGATATTTCGGGAGTGAGTTGGATCAAATATCGAATCATATTTTCAAAGTTAGTATACACGATTCCGATCGTGTCTTAAGATATGTGATCGGCCAAAAACCGTGATGGGAATTGTATTCAAGTTTTCATACATTATTTTTACATTGAAATTTTTTATTGATATATTGGCAAAAAAAATAAAATTGTAATTCTAATTCATGTTTGTTTTTATCTATATCTAATTGGACTAACTTGGTTGGGGCATGTTCCCTTCAGCATAAAACAATTGAATTGAACCGAACCGCGAATTGAACCGAACCGAATCGCAACCGATTGCAACCGAATCGAGCCGAACCGAATCGAATTGAACCAATTAAATTATAACTAATAGTAATGATAAAAATTTAGGAACCGAACCGAACATTTTTTTTTTGAGGGAAACCGAACCGAACATAATTGAATTGGATTGAATCGAATCGAACTCAACCGATTGGCCAACTGAATCGAACCTGACAGAATCGAACCAACCGAATCGAACCGAACCGAACCGAAAATAGGTTGGGAGAGCAGGACCCTTAATGCTTATGGTGATTTATTAGGTTTAATTTCTCATATATGTGTATATATATTACAAATATATTAAATTTGGGACCGCCATATATTATTATTGAACCTGATATTCGACATATACCAAAATTTAAAGTATCCAATTCCGAAATTGATTTCAATGGGTAGCCAATCAAAAAAATTGACAGCCAGTATTGATTATGAATTGGATCGGTTCCAGTTTCAAATTCGTTCGGCTTTCACCGCTTCATAATTTGGATATTCCCTTTTTTTGAAAAAAATAGTAATGTAATTTCTTTATCTCTTAAATTGTTGTCATGTCACTTGTCACCTGGAGCATGTCATTAAGGTAATGAATTGTAGGGCTGATTAACAGATCGCCCTGGCCGTGTTCGGGTTAATAATAAACGTGCTGAACATGCCCCAACCCAAACCTAACCTCGTTTATTAAACGGGTCACAAAACTCAACCTATTCGACCGACTGTTTATTAAACGGGTTATCCATATAACCCGTTTAACCCATTTACATATTTATTACTATTAAATTTTTATTAAAATTTATTAGTTTTCAATAATAAATTCACATAAAAATATGCATGATTAGATTTTCTTTTCAATTTTTGTGTTCTACAATTAGTATTTTTAAAATTTTCACCAACTTTAACACAACTTTTTAGGAAATTTATATTTTAATGAGTTAAACAGGTCAAAGCAGGTTAATTTCGGGTTGAAAATGTCAACCTTAACCTAACCCATTTAATTAAATGGGTAAGTCGTGCCAACCCATTTACTTAAATGGGTCAAGATCTCAACCCAAACCCGCTTATTTTCAGATCGGGTTCGGGTTCGATAAACGGGTTGGGTCAGTTTTTCACAACCCTAATGAATGGTATGCTCTATGTTATAGCCGCACTCGCTAAGCCTAGCAAAAAATAAAAAGCAGGATTTCACAGGAAGAGCCTCTGCATTTTCAGTAGGTTTTAATACGCTTCATGGAGGAAGTTGCTGATTTCAAACAATTTTAAGCAATTTTCTTGTCAATTGGGGCGACAGCCAGTTTATAAATTAAGGACCTTAGCCCTGTCGCAACGAGCGTCCGATGGGCCGTCGCTTCTCTTTAAGTAGCTATGCCACAAGTCATGGTTGCTTTCGCATGTGGTGCTACTAACACCATGCACATAAACACTACACAAGCTAACTATTGAGAAATGTGATAATCAATAAGTAGTAATTGGTCACTTGACAAGACTCTTACCTTAGATCCTAATTAAAGTTCTTGGGGTTCGAATCTTGCCAAGCGTGGTGCTTGGTGGGTAGGGAGCCCCTTGTCTTCTTCCCTAATCTCAAGCATCTATGCAGCAAATGTTAGACTAAGACACTGTGAGAGTCGAGGTCTGGACATGCATGATCCTTCTCCTTACCATTTTTTTTTTAGAAAAGCGGTGCTAGCCATTAGTTGATTCTTGTTTGAGTATGAGTGAGAGAAGTTATAGGATTAGCTAGAGAATATGAAGGTTTGTATTAAGGATTTTTCTGGTGATTTCTGGTCGTTATCTTCTTATGATCTTTGGTCATATTTATAGAGGAGTCTGTAGTAGGTGTAGTTCATTGGCAAGTTTAGCAAGGGGACGAATAGGGAATAGTTAGTAGTTTCTTGTTCTATGTTGAATGTTCAGGTGTAGCCGTGTAGGTCATCTCTGATTGACATTTGAACGGAGAGTATTACCTTGGCCTTTAGACAAACTGTATTATAGTCTTTTAAATCATACATACTCCCTCCTTTAGACAAACATCGTTTCGCGAGAAACTGGCTTATGGCAGCGTGGAGCTTGCTCTTCCCTCTGGAGCGGACGCTCCATGAGCCAAGTTACTCCTTTTCTTTCTTTACTTGTTTCCTGCCAAACTCGAGCGAACGCGCTATCATTGAAGCAACGCTCCACGCCGAAAATCTCTATATCCTACGTTTTTTAAGCCACGTGACCTTAACCAAGCAACTTAGACTACCGTAACATGAATCAAATCACACAAATACTCTAAATCTCCAACAACTTTTTGTTCTTTGTGTAACTCCAAATGTTAAGCTTATTGCAAAACAGATGAATTAGTTAAATATTGTAAGATAGACATTTATAATATTAATTGAACTTTTTATCAAATTACCTTTAAAAATAATTGACTGTCAAAGTTCAACCTTAACTTAAATATTGGGTGTACTTTATGAAAAGAAACACATGGAGCAAGAGAATAACATGATTTTGAAGAACGTACATGTTTGGTAGTACGATCATCTCCCGTTCTCTGTCTATTGTATCATCAAATCGTTGATGTATTGGAATATCAAATCACAAATTAAACGCTTTGTATTAGGAAAACGCTTAGTGTCAATTTTTTCTCAACATTATAGAACATTATGCGATATATAGTAGATTTTGTAGGAATTTAAGCCCTGGTCCAATGGGACAACGGGTAGAATACGACTTTAGGTAGCATTTCCTTGTTACTTACTCCCTCTGTTTTCGTAAGTTTTTCCTACTTTTGACCAATTTCTCTCACAAAAAGATTCCAAATAGGAACAACAAAAGAAAACGGAGGGAGTATGATTTATGAACTAGTAAATGCCAAAAAATAATAAAAAGTGATATACAAAAAATGGTAAAAGTCTGTCATTATGTCATTGATAGACTCATTCATTTTTTTTCCTTCCAAACAAAGTCGGCTTCATTTTTCCTAGACTATGGTCAGTTAATGAAGCATTTTTAAGATGTAAGCGTCTCGGGTTTAGTAATAATATTGATTGATCAGATGAGTTTCTAGCTACTATTTAGTAGGGGTGTTTAGAAAAATCCGACCGGCTTGACTCGATTCGCCCAAAAATAATAGGGTAGTTTTTCAAAAGTCTACAATTTTACCGGGCTGGTACCTTTCTTGAACAGTTTGAGATGTGTTTATGTGGTTAAGGAATCCTTTAATAATTACGTTAAGGATAATGACAATTATTTGGAAGTTAATTATAATTAATTAACTAAATAATTGTCATTAACCCTATAAATAGTAAAAAAAATTCATTATTATCATTTTATCCTCTCTGGCTTCTTGCGCATATTTAATTTAGAAAATGATCATTGAGGATGGTTAACATTTGCTATTTAATCATTCCGTAATTAGGAAATCCTAGATTAGCACTATTAATCTCAACAACAAAAATTAGGGAGTCGAGACTAATATTATCCTATAGATAATGATTTGATCACGTACTAATCTAGTCTTTGTTTTATCTATATTGTTGTATTAGTAGAATTTCTAAAATAGAAGGCGCCTCATGCTAAGCGCGTGGGGAAAATCATGTGCTCTTGCTAGCTGAGTAGACGCAAATTTTATCCACTCCACCACAATTTCGACAAATGAAAAATTTACCGATTTTTTGGCGCGTAGTTCATCCTCAATGAGTGACGTAGGAAGGACGACGACTCGGTTCGATGAAGAAGCCAACCGTCGAAAATCGCTGAAATGATTTCTACTAGTCAGACCTCCAGTGTCAGAATGCTTAATAAAATACCTTTCGGAAAAGGAATCTGACCAACGAACGCAACTCACAACTACGCCTTGACCTAGGGGCTTTATTTTGAGTCATCCGAGCTCGTTTAGGGCCCGAAAACAACAATTTAATAATTTTCGAATTATGTTTTTAATTAATTTTCGTATTAGGGTTTTGCCGTGACTATTAAAACACTTTGAGCTCGAGTTGACTATTCTTTTGATGATAATATTTCGAGAGTTCGTGCTCTTTTCTGGTGGATTCCGGAGCTTATATGACAGATTTGTCGTTGGTAAATCTATTCTTTCATTTTAAGATTAGCGCTACTTTTCCTTAGTAATTCCAACTGCGCGGCCGTCAATGAGTTGTCCGCGATAGATCTATGGTCTATGATTTTTGGCAAGTCAAAGCCTAAATGACTAAATAATGTATATGAGTATGACGAATTAAGTGAGAGAGGAGCTTGGTAGAGAAAATAAGCAAACTTGTCAAAACTCAAAAGTAAAGCAGGGTTTGGAGATTTTAGGACCTGTGTAATTTTCGGTTTCTTGAAGACAGCACTATCATTCTAGTAACACGAAAAGTTGCTAGCTTCTGATCTCTTGTCAGATTTTCTGAATTCATACACGTTGAGAACTGGCTATTCATTCAATTTTGAGATTGGCTATTCATTCAATTCCTGAGTTGGCAATTCAATCAAGTTAATTTCCGACTCTGATTTTGGATAGGAGCTTTAATAATCAATTTCCAAGCTTTCTATCATAAGTTGTTACAGTATTATTACCCACGGGCCACGACATTTGTTTTTCAATGATACTAGGTTTTGAAGCCCGTGCGCGCTTTATTGTTGTTTATTTTATTTTATTCCATTTTTTTTGTTAATATTATTGTTGATTTTGTGTTCTTTGTGAAATAAGTTTTTCAACACCATTGTATTTACATACTTCCTCCGTTCTTTTCTATCACAACAACTACCGCTTTAGGTAGTTTCATCTTTTAACTATTCCACTTTTGGTAAAAAAATAACTACAGGTTGACAATATTACCTTTACTTTATGTTAATAAAACCATCATTAATTACCCAAATTGCTTTATAAAGTTGTGTTTAATTTATTAAGGATTTATTTATCATCTACTCTAGTTAATTAAAGAGGTACCTCTATGTTAAACTAACAATTTTTTATTTCCTTAAAAACCATGCCAAAACCAATTGTTGAAGTAGAAAAAAAAACGGAGAAAGTATTTGTCATTATACAGTGATTTCTAGATTTGTTATTGTGATATATAAATTTTATAATTTTTAATATTCAATTGAATACTATAGTTAAGTCTATTATTAAATGGTATCTCAATAACGGTATGATCTGGTACTAGCTTTTAACATGAATAATACCCGAATGATACTTTAAGAAAGTAGAGGGTAATAACTTAATAGATGCAGGACAAAAAGAATAGAGAAAAACATGAGTGTCAGCCACAATTTCAACTTTAAATGTAGCACATAAACACCAACGCATATAGAATGGATGATGGAAAAGCCAAAATGAAGATTATAATGATAGTATCATGAAGAAAATTAATTAAATACAAAATTAACCTCTATTAATAATCGAAAAATACAATTTAAGAGAAAAAAATACATCTTCATTAATCATGACCATATCAAGACTTATCAAATTTCCCCCTTTTTTATGATCCGTGACCTCAAATAGTCTAGAAATGCGAACCTTGATTTCCAAATAGTTTTAGTAGAATTAAGTTAATGGAGAAAAGAATAAGATCTGACATATAGATATATGGAAAAAAAAATTATGTATACAATAAATATTATAAGAATAAAATAATTAGTCAATTGCATAATACCTCTGCAATCTCGATGACAAACTTTCATTTGATTCTTCATGTAATGCCATCATGGAATGCTATCGGTTCAAAACTATAGATATGAATATTTTATCTTCATATGAATTAATTTATAAAAGTATGATTTTAAAAGACAAAATTACTATTGTCACATATTATATGCTATTTTTATAGTTATTTTTTTAATTATTTAAAATAAAGAATAAATAATACGTTATTGTTCATCTAAATAAATATATTTTCATAAGTTGTAAAACTATATTGTATATAGATCTTATTTCGAAGCATATTTCGAGCACTCTTCGACGGTAAAAAAAATTATACTATTGCGAATTATTTAGCAAAAGTTATATTTAATTTACATAGTATAATAATTTAGGTTGTTTATTTAAAATTAGACTGTAATCTTCACTCATCCAGAACACCTTATATGTACTTATATCTATGTTGAACACCATTTTCTTAAAAAAATTAAAAGTCAATAAGAATGACATGGCATGCTTAGATGGAGCTATTTATAATATTCTAAGGTTGTTTTATTTAAATCAAACTCTAATTTTTACATAATTCAAAACTCTAATATATATATGTACTTTATCGCTATAGATTTTAGTTTTTGTTGTAACAAAGTTTCCTTAATAAATTTTGTTGCAATACTATATTGTTTTGGTTTAGTTGAGTAAGGTTGAGGTTTTGAAAGATAATATGTTTAATCCCGTAAATTGGACCTATAATCAAATGTTATAATCACATGTAATACACTATACTTAATACTTATATCTATTATTATATTTATCTAAAAAAAAGACGAAATAATGTCTTACAATTCATCTAATTTAATATATTTTCATGAGTTATAAAACTATATTGTAAATAGATCCTATTTTGAAGCATATTTCAAGCACTCTCCATCGATAAAAAATTATAATGTTTTGAATTAGGTAGCAAAAGTTAAATTCAATTTACATAATATAATAATTTAGTTGTTTATTCAAACGTAACTCTAATTTCCCCCTATCCAAAACTCTTTTATGTATTTAAATATATGTAGAATTCTATTTTTTTCAAATATTTAAAATAAAAACTAATGACATGGCAATCCTAAGTGGCACTCTCTATTTCATAAATTATAGAACTATATTGTAAATGGATCTTATTTGAAGCATATTTCGAGCATGATCTAATGGTATAAAAATTATAATATTCTGGATTAGGTAGCAAAAGTTATACACAATTTACATAATATAATAATTTAGGTTGTTCATTCAAAACGAAACTCTAAATTCTGCTTATCAAAGACTCCTTATATGTGAGGTCGTCCTCGTGGGAGCCCAATGGTTGGTGCTCCCACCTCCCAACCGCGAGGTCGGGTGTTCGACTCTCATCACTCCCCAATTTGGGGAGTTTGTTTAAATGTTTGCTTGTGGGTATAAATCCCCCTTACCCGGCCAATGAGTTGGTGTGCCTCTGCAGCTAAGTAGTCTACCGGAGGTTGGTCTTCGGACCAATTATCTTTCCTGAACAAAAAAAAAAAAAAAAAAAGACTCCTTATATGTATTTAAATCTATGTAGAACTCTATTTTTTAGAAAAAAAAAATTAAAAAAAATTGATGACATGACAATCCTACATGGCGCTCTATATTTCATAAGTTGTAGAACTATATTGTAAATGGATCTTATTTCGAAGTATATTCTGAATGCTCTCCAATGGTACAAAAATTATAATATTCCAAATTATGTAGCAAAAGTTATACACAATTTTCATAATATAATAATTTAAGTTGTTGATTCACATCCAAACTCTAATTTTCGCTTATCCAAATCTCCTTTTATGTATTTAAATCATGTAGAACTCTATTTTTTTTTAAAATAAAAATATAAATTGATGACATGGCAATCCTACGTGGCGCGCTCTATGAGCTCGAAATCTTAAGGAGCTCCCTATGCTCCCGAAAAGTTCCTCCTTTATATATATATATTGATATATTGATTATACTCCCTCCTTACTATTCTTTGCATTTATCTTTTTGAAAATCAGATTGAAAGGATCTCGATAATATTTCACAGTTTATCTACAAGTAGAAAAAGAAAATATAGATAGACTTTATTAGTTTTTTAATGTGTATGTTCAAATTATTGATTATATATAAATAAAAAGTATGAATAATTAAAAGGGTATATTAAAAGATAGTGTATATATTATAAATGTAATAAGAAGAAATTAAATTTAAGATTTTTGAGGGGAAAAGCTCGTAAAATTATGGCTCTGTTTGGCAAATAAAGTTTAGAGTTTAGCGGTTAGAGTTTAGAGTTTCTTTGTTAGAGTTTTAACTTTTTGTTCAGTAGATTTGATTCACGATTTGACAACTTTTTTTATAAATGTGTTTGGTAACAATTAACTGATTCTAAAAGCTTATTGCCATTTGTTTGTGTGAAATGACATTTATAGACATTTTAATACATATGTGCAGTATTATTATTAGAGGCAAAAAAGTCATTGAACATATTCTTACCTAATCCTCTAAAGAAAAAGCTCCTATTAGGAGCTTTTTCATTTTGAGAGTTTTTATTCCAAAACTCTCTCTAAAACTCTCTTTTACCAAACACCTTTTAGAATTTTTGGTCCAAAACTCTCTTTTGCTCCAAAACTCTAATTGCCAAACACCCCCTATATGAATATCTTACAAGTCCGGAAGTGCTTATTATTGCTAATGCACTGAAATCTGCCTCTTGATTTTTTAGTAGGTAGTATCGGATTATATTGGTTGCATATTTTTCCTAATTAAATTGTCTCTTGTTCTTTGTACCATTATTTTGCCTCTGATGCTGAAGAATTAAATAAATAAGAAATGTTTAATAGCTAGATTTTAGTTGGGTAAATTTGGTGAAATGACTAGTAGACCACTCTAGTGCAATAGAAGAGGCAAACGCAAACGCAAACGCAAACGCAACGTTATATTCAGCGTGAATGCTTAGTCCTTGGACTCAAATTGAAGAGTTCGCGGGGGGTAAAGTTTTCCCCTTTCGTTTTTACCAAAGTGAAAAGTATTTGGTCACCGGTTGTGGAAAATGAACCATTTTGAGTTTTTGATACCAGTCTCATGTACCATATTCCTTTGGTATCATATAGTAGTACCATATGAGCTGGAATTAGGTTACAACAAAGATGCACAATCTAATTAGATAGTAAATCGAAAGTGAAAGAAAGTTGTTAAGATGAAAGTCTCTTAGTCCCCTTTTCTTTTTATTGTTCATGCTTCTAGGCCTCCGGCCAGCTCCATCTAGTTGACCCTGCAACATCACATACCGTGTAAGAATATCAATTGACATGCATTGTTTAACGTCCAATCTTTAGTTCATCTAATAGGTCATATATGATTGGATAAAATGAATAAAAATGATCTTTATATCGACAAGCCCTGAGATCAGATATTAGCCAATCTAAACTTTTGAGATTAAAGTTTTGACATAAGAATGTGAACATATCGTATTGTCGTCTTTAGTCCATCGCTAATAGCTTCTTTATATTAAGTAAATTCTTTAAGTAATTATTATATGAAAGGTGGCAGATCATCATATACTTCCTTCTTTCTTTTTTAGTTGCGAGATATTGGGGTTGCATAATATATTAGTTGGCCAATACGATAACTTTATATAGAAGAGATTTAGAAAAACTTACAAAAAAAAACCATATGTTGCAACTAATTCAAAACATTCAAATTATAAATAAGCAGATCACCTGGAGCAGTCGGTCTTGGGGCTGATAGCATAGGGAATGCTTACACCACATTGACTGGGAGTCTAGCTGCCTTGCTGTAGTCCATTTTCTTCATAGCAGTAGCAGCTGATTTTAGGCAACCACAAGCAGTCCTCCTATCCATTGGGGTGGAAGCCATGTTCTTGAGTTTAATGCCGGCGCAGCAACCGGATGGCGGCTGCTTGGCGCTGGTCATCAAGTAAGAGAGGCATGGGGCGACGTTTGAGGCCACCATGCCACAGTTCATGGCGGCCTCAGCATGCGGCGCCGCCACCACTCATGCACAAGAAAATTGCGCAAGCGAATTGGAGAAGAGCTGAGCTAGCCATAATGCTTTGAGAGGGAGGGAATGTAGAGGTGTTGTAGGATGTTTTTGGCTAATTGATGGTATAAAAGTTTCCTAAGGTGGTTCTATTTATAGTAGAGTCAAGGAGCTGAAGTTAAGGGGGTGGGGAGTATTGGGAAGTGAACCTTAGCTTCTGGCTTTACTAAGGGGATGGGCATTGGCATCACTGGTTGGTAGTAATTGATCATTGAATTCTTTTATGATTTTAACTTTCTAAAATAATTAATAAAAATAGCAAGTTATTATTGTCATAGTTTCTTGTAGAGATTTTTGGAAGAGAAAACAATAGCCCCATGCACATTTTTAGCCGAAGGATCGTGTATCTTCGGACATACTCACTCCGTTTCTTTTTTAATTGTTACACTTTGAAATTTTACGCTATTCACAAATTTCCTTTAACCATCGTTGTGTATTTATACGTGAATAAAAATATAGTCATGTGGGATCTTGTTAGATTTGTCTTAATATGTATTTTATTAATATGTAGTTTTTATAATTTTTACAAATACAAAACTAGAGATATTACTCCTCAAAGTTTTGAATTGACATGCGTGAAAAGTGTAAGGTGTAACAATTAAAAGAAACGGATGGAGTATGATCCAATGCCGTAGATAAATGCCCTTGTTGAGCTACCAGTTGAGCTTGTAGAAGTTGTTAATTACTTAAAATAATTGACTATATAGATTACTCCGATCCAAAGAGAGACCTTGAGTTATTTAATAGTGATGTTTCTCTAGTAATTGTTATACTTGCCTTAATGATACTTGACCCACTTGAATACCATATATGTGAATGAACCCAACTCGACTCGAACTTGAATAAGAAGCATTATTAATTTATAAGTAAATTCTTTGAAAGAGAGCTAGATAGATGCACAACAATGCAATTTTGTAAGTCTACTTCAAATGAAGAGTTCGATTAAAATCGGTTTCAACTTGTTTCAATTGGTACAATTGGGTCAAGTTGCTACATTTTGAGGTAATCTTAGGTCAAATAAGAAAGTCAAGTTGGGTCTATTTAAGATTTGGATGGTTTTAGGTAATTAATTAAAGGTATGCAACCGTATCAACATTGAGCAAGATGTTTGAATGAGAATCATAGAATTTTGAGTGCGGTATCCAAGTGCATGACAATTGACAAACTCCGATATCTGGATCATTCACTCAAGGAATACAACTACAAGTAGGAAGGTAAGAAGCTAAGTTGAAAGGCGACGAAGACCAATTGGACAAGTTGCTCTCCGACTCAAAATATAGTTCCGGAAGAAAGCTAAGTTTCGGAAAAAGATCAACAAAGGTGACATCTCTCATATTGGATCCAAACGAAAAGCGATGATCCACTTTCATCGGACCTCCCCTTATCATTGTTAGGAAAAAATATGTTAATCTTGTTTGTTCTTGTTTTAATGCTTGTATTTGTCTGGCGTTTGAGGCCGGTCGAGGGATCTCAAGCTCTAGCGCTAGCAACGATGCAATGATCCCCTAGATTGTCACTAGGTTGTATTTGGAGTTTTAACTAATGCACGTTTCTCGATGTAAAAAAAAAAAAAGGAATTTCATAGACGAGAGGTCATCGACAAGATTATTAAAAAAGATTTGGGTCTTAGAATACCGATGAATCATATTCATATATAGTTTTTAGTTCCATTTAGGTTGTATTTTA